>KQ999417.1:532664-562161 GCA_001598015.1 Dorcoceras hygrometricum | reverse complement strand
TTTCCTGCTGAAATCAGCTGCAGCGCACCATTACCTGCTGAAATCAACAATTCAGCAGATTAATAGTATTTGAAATTGCCAATTTGGCCCATATGATTTATGAAATGCATAAATATGGTCCTAAGGATTTTTGGGGCGTTACAATATTCTTCAAGTCCAAGACTAGCAAATGAAAATGAACAAAAAAGAACGAGTACATGCATGCGCTGCATGCATAGGACATTTGGTTTCACATGCATAGGACATTTGGTTTGGTTTGGCTTTTAAATTACTTTCCTTAAGATAAGATTTTCAAATAGTATTAGATAAGGTAAGAGATTGAGTTCTTCCATGACTAGGAGATTTGTTTCCTAATAAAGAGGGATTCTAGGTTGGAAAGAATCATTAGGAGATTTGTTTCCTAATAAAGAGGGATTCTAGGTTGAAAAGAATCACTAGGACTCTTGGAAACAAGTCTATATATATATTAGGAGGTGGATTTTGAAATTATTGAGTTTTATGCATAAAAATCTTTTGCTTTCTTGCAAAGTTGGTGTTTACCTTAAAATAAACTTATCAAAGTCTATAACTTTGTGGCGTTTGTCGGTTGATCTTCGCACGGATTGTCAAAGACGAGTTCCTTTGAAGGTTCGTTTGAGATTGATCGTTTTCTTTTCGTTGTGATTTTTGTTTCCTTTGAGAATTCATCCGGAAAAGGATTTCACACATCCTAACATCTTGTTCTAACGATCGGGCATAATTTGGTTCTCTTGGCCATTGAATTGAGGGCGCGTGGAAATCAATATCACGTGTTTGCCTTTCTTAACCAACGAGAATCATATCATTACCCGCCACCCGAGGAGGTGCCAGTGCGGAACTGGGCTTTATCGTCAAGCTGGTCGGGCTTATGTGTTTGCGTAGAAGAGCTACGCGAATGGCCAGTGCGGAACTGGGCTTAAGTGCTCAGGTGGGGTTGCCACTAAGGAGGTGCCCAGTACGGAACTGGGCTTTGTTGTCGAGCTGGTCAGGCTTATGTATTTGCGTAGAAGAGCTACGCGAATGGCCAGTGCGGAACTGGGCTTAAGTGCTCAGGTGGGGTTGCCACTAAGGAGGTGCCAGTACGGAACTGGGCTTTGTTGTCGAGCTGGTCAGGCTTATGTATTTGCGTAGAAGAGCTACGCGAATGGCCAGTGCGGAACTGGGCTTAAGTGCTCAGGTGGGGTTGCCACTAAGGAGGTGCCAGTACGGAACTGGGCTTTGTTGTCGAGCTGGTCAGGCTTATGTATTTGCGTAGAAGAGCTACGCGAATGGCCAGTGCGGAACTGGGCTTAAGTGCTCAGGTGGGGTTGCCACTAAGGAGGTGCCAGTACGGAACTGGGCTTTGTTGTCGAGCTGGTCAGGCTTATGTATTTGCGTAGAAGAGCTACGCGAATGGCCAGTGCGGAACTGGGCTTAAGTGCTCAGGTGGGGTTGCCACTAAGGAGGTGCCAGTACGGAACTGGGCTTTGTTGTCGAGCTGGTCAGGCTTATGTATTTGCGTAGAAGAGCTACGCGAATGGCCAGTGCGGAACTGGGCTTAAGTGCTCAGGTGGGGTTGTTGTAGGCAAACTCTACCAGCGGCAAACTTACATCCCATCCTGCTGAAAAATCTACAATGCATGCCCTGAGCAAATCTTCTAAAATTTGAATCACCCTTTCCGATTGTCCATCAGTTTGCGGGTGAAACACAGTGCTGAATGTCAATTTCGTACCCATAGCTTTATGTAGACTTTTCCAAAAAGCTGATATGAACTTGGGATCCCTATCTGATACAATGGAAATTGGAACACCATGTAGCCTCACTATTTCTTTAACATACAATTCAGCATACCTGCTCACCTCATAGGTCGTTTTAACTGGTAAGAAATGAGCAGACTTAGTGAGCCTATCAATTATGACCCAAATAGAGTTATATCCTTGTACTGTTCTTGGCAGACCAGTTACAAAATCCATCGCTATACATTCCCACTTTCATTCAGGAATCAGCAGTGGCTTCAAAAAGCCTGCTGGTCGTTGATGTTCCGCCTTTACCAGCTGACATGTTAAACATTCAGCTACGAATCTAGCAACATCCTTCTTCATTCCTGGCCACCAATACATCTGCTGGAGGTCCTTATACATCTTCGTGCTTCCTGGATGTACTGAATATGGAGCTGTATGAGCTTCTTTCAATAGTTCAGCTCTTAAACCATCTACTTGAGGTACCCAAGTCGATCTTAGAAAATACTACAGACCCTCTTAATTGGTCGAAAAGATCTTCTATCCTAGGTAATGGATACTTATTCTTAATTGTCAACTTATTTAATTCTCGATAATCTATACATAATCTCATACTCCCATCCTTTTTCTTTACAAACAAAACAGGGGCTCCCCATGGCGAAGTACTGGGTCTAACGAATCCTTTGTCCAACAGGTCTTGTATCTGTTCTTTCAATTCCTTCATTTCTGTTGGAGCTAATCGATATGGTGGTCTAGATACTGGAGCAGCTCCTGGGATTAGATCAATGGAAAACTCCAATTCCCTGTCTGGTGGCAATCCTTGAATATCTTCCGGGAAAACTTCAAGGAATTCATTTGCTACTTCTACTATGGACAGTTGGAGCCTATCAGTAGCAACTAACGATGATATAGCTGGAGGAATTTTGTTATCATGTTTGGCCAAAAACTGGAATGGCTCTTTTCCTACTGGATTAATAGCTACTGCTCGTAGTTTAAAGTCAATTACTACCCCAAACTTATTTAACCAATCTAGTCCCAAAATTAAATCAAATTCTGGCATTGGTAACACAATTAAATCAGCAGTGATCTTATGCCCTTGAAGTTTAAGCCCTAAACTTCTAAACAATTCGTGCAATACCAATTTTTCCCCAGATGGTACCATCACACAATAGCCTATCATTACTTGCTCTGGCTGGATCGATAATCTCTTAACAAATTTAGTGGAAATAAATGAATGTGTAGCTCCTGAATCTATCAAAGCTAGAGAAGGAAGTCCAGCTATTGAAATTTCACCTGTAACCACAGTAGACTCTGGAGGAGCTTGATCAGCAGTCATTACATAGGCTCTGCTGGTCACCAGTTGCTTAGATTTTGGACAATTCGTCAAAATATGTCCTGGAATTCCACACTTGTAGCAGACATTTTGTCCAAGTCTGCATTGTCCCAAATGAGGCTTTTGACACTTAGAACATAATGGCCTATTACTACCAGCAGGAACGGAGCTTATAGGTTGAATTTGTAGAGGCTTTTGCTCCTGAGGCCTCTGCTGGTTCTTGCTCTGTTTCTTGAATGGCCTTTGATCCTTCTGTTGAAAGGCCTGTCTCTTTTGCTGCCTTTCTTCATCGAGATCTTTCCAATCTCTTTCGATTTGCAGGGCTCTATCCACTGCTTCCCTGTAAGTTCTTGGCACTGACAGCCTCACATTCATTTTGAACATTGGTTTTAATCCTTCTATGAAGTGACTCAATTTCTCCTCTGGGTCACTTCCTATCAGTGGCACAAAATAGCACCCTCTTTCAAACGTCCGCACATACTCTTGTACGGTTAAACTCCCTTGCTTGAGGGTCAAAAATTCCCTCTTTAGTTCAGATCTTTTCCACGCTGTGAAGTATTGCTCATAAAATACTCGCTTGAAATCTGCCCAGGTAAGATTCAGCAGATCCACAGACATCTTGACTCCTTCCCACCAAATCATCGCATCATCCCTTAGCATGTAGATAGCGCACCTTGGCCTATCTAAATCAGACAGTTGGAGATACTCAAAAATAATCTCCATGGATTTAATCCATCCTTCTGCAACTAGTGGATCGGTAGTTCCACTAAATTCCTTAGGCTTCTGGCGCCTAAATTTCTCTTGGGGATCATCGTTGCTTGGTCCCCTGCTGCTGGAAGAATGACCATTTCCTCTGTTGTTATTTTGTTCTACCAGCATTCTTAATAGTTGAGCGATGTTAGCATTTTGGAGATACTCAAAAATAATCTCCATGGATTTAATCCATCCTTCTGCAACTAGTGGATCAGTAGTTCCACTAAATTCCTTAGGCTTCTGGCGCCTAAATTTCTCTTGGGGATCATCATTGCTTGGTCCCCTGCTGCTGGAAGAATGACCATTTCCTCTGTTGTTATTTTGTTCTACCAGCATTCTTAACAGTTGGGTAATATTAGCCATCTGCTGAATCTAAGCGCGAAGGCAAAACGCTGTCGTGCCAACTTATTCGAACGACATCGTTTTGCTATCGCCAACTCCAAACACCAACTGCTGGTTGAAGCTTTCTGCTGATTCCATTCTACTGTAGCCATCTGCTGGTTTCCTCGTAAGTCCAAGACGTCGTCGTTTCTCTTTAATCAAGCGTCGTCGTTTTGCAATCCTTAGCAAAGCACGCTATCCACCAAATGTTTGCGCCTGCTGATTTCCCTTGGAACTTCAACTGCTGAACTCTAATCATCTGCTGATTTAGCACGACGTTGTTCTTCACTGTTACGTTTGCTGTTGTCAACTTCTTGTTCAACATTGCTCATCAGCTGTCAACAGCTTCTTGAATGGCGACTGTCGACAGATTCGTCAATAGTACTTATAATTGCGACTGCTAACAGATTCGTCAGCAGTAATATAAATGGCGTCTGCTAACAGCTTTGTGAATAGTAACTGACAACAGCTTCGTGAACAGTAACTTGCTGCTGGAATCTTCTTCTCATCTGCTGATTGTGATGACGTCATCAGTGCTGCTCATTTCTTTCTCCAGAATGTATGCTGACGTCATCACAACTGATAACAGCTCCTGCGCTTCTGCTGATTTTTGATTCTTTCAAACTGTCGTCATCGTTGCTGCTCGTAGCTACTTCCAGTAGACATGCTGACGTCATCATTGCTGAATCCAGATTTCTCTTCGCTTCAAATCCATCAGGTGATTTCTCGATTTCTTTCAATCAGCAATGCTGACGTCAACGTTGCTGCTCGTAGCTTTCTCCAGTAGATATGCTGACGTCATCATTGCTGATACCAGATCTTGCGCTACTGATTCCAGACATCTACTGTTTATCTTCTTTCTTCGACATTTCTTCCAGCAGACTTCATAGATTCTGTTCCAGATCACATTTTCGCATGAGGCCTGTGCTGTTCCCTCCGAAACGGTCCAACGAGCAAAACTCACTTTGTGAGCTCCTCCGTTTTTGGCCAAATTCCTTCGTTTAGGCCTCCGAAAATACGATTTACTCTTTTCAGCTCTTGGTCTGCTACGGTATCAGCTTCAGCTTCTTCTGTTGTAAATCCGGCTAACATCTGCACACTTAGTAGAGACATTAGTAACACAATAAATAGGTTTTGTGTAATTCAAAATACATTCTGGATCTGTTATCCAGATCCATCAATCTCTCCCTTTTTGATTTACACAAAACCTCAAATAATAAATGCATGTTCTAACATGTTATTTCCTTTTTTTAGAAGAAGATACAAAACATAAATGAGATATTTATATCAGAAATATTAAAGATTCCCTTTTTTTTTACACACTCGAGTGTGCCAAAAAAATTAAATGGTCCATCACAAAATTTTCATGTGATGAAAAAGGAATTGGATTGTATGGAGGTGGACTGAGGGGAGGTGGGCTTCACAGAGGAGGTGGACTGTGAAGAGGTGGACTGATGAGAGGTGGACTACACGGAGATGGACTGCGTGGAGATGGACTGCATGGAGGTGGACTGAGGGTCTGTTGGCTGCACACTACCTTCAGTCCATGGCTCATCAACTTCGACATGCGTCATGTCACTGCACATTCATTTAAAACAACGAAATCCCCCGAGATATAGTGCGCGGACAACAAATCCACATCAGTCAGTGAAAGCATCCCAGAGACGTCCTGCATTTATTTAATTTCTATCTGCTAACACAAAAACATATGCAAATACAAATTTAAATAATTTGAATTTCACATGCATATGTACCTCCCATCTGACACTAATGCAGCAGTGACATCACTGAGCGACGGAGAATGGTTCTTATGCCATTTCCTCATCACCAATGACATATCTGGGGCAGTGAGACGTCTGCATCCTCTCTACAAGTTGCATAAGCCTCACCAACACCATTATAAACTTCATAGGCTAATATCTTAAAAAAAAGAATAAACCACATATTATTTAATGAAGCATATCAAATTTAAAGAATTAATCTATACAAACATATAGATATACATCAGTGGCTGAACAAACCCACTAATGTGAAGGCTTCCAAATCCGCTGAACTTCGGATCCCGTTTCCGCTTCTTCACTAATTTCGTAAAATCTTCAAATTTAGCACCGAGGTCTTTTCAAAACCAAATAAAGTTTTCTCGTAGGCCAACCTATCCCACGGATAGGTATTAAAACTATCCAGATCATCACTAGCCTCATCCACTATGAGTCAACCTCTTCCTTCTTCATTTTCCTCCGAGGACCCAGTACAACGGGCACAAAATATAAGCTAGCCAGCTTTATTTCTCCATGTTAACCTCAACCCCGATCTCTCCTTCAAGTTCATCAATTCGGGCACTCAAATCAAGCAAGGTAACAGTACTCATCCAAGGAAAATGAGTTCTACGAAATCCATCATCCTCAAGAATCAGAGGATAAGTACGTGAACAGTTAATCCCTGTTATTAGCCCATACTCCAGCAAAGAAAACCGCAGCGACCTCTTGTGGATGACCATCCATAATCCTGCCTCACAGTCAACGACCTGTCTGCTCATCAAGAACCATAATAATTGGTTTGAGTTAAGATAATCAGCGGTGAATTTAATCAGGGTACCACACTGCCCGTATTGGACCACTCGTTGAAGCTCATGTTCATTCAAAAATGAAAGAATTCTCTAACAAAGCAGCGTATTACGATCCCAAAGTTAATTTACATTCAAAAACTTGATCTTTCTCAAGTTTTGTTGGACAATATATCTACAAGACAAAACAACAAGATAGAAAATTAGGAAGAGAAAGTGCTCGAATAATGAATGTGTTGGTCCCGAAAATACAAGGTACCAGATCGTAAAACGCTCTGATATCAATTGTTAGAATCAAAATACCCTCAAATTACGTGCATTTAAAATTATCTTGATAAATAGTACATGCGAGACCAAAGCCAAATCGTGCCTCAGCTAATACCAGCTCTCGTCGCACGAGCTGTTCTGTTAAAACTCGAGCTGCAATAGCTCATGTTCTTGAAAGGTTTTGAGCATCGAGAATTGGATCAGGTGTGATAAAACTCATGCAGAAATAAACCTGAACTACCCTCTATAAATTGAAACATTAAAGCCGGTTTAAAAACATGTATGCGTACATATGCAGAAAGCTGTAAATAACAAACACTGCAAATTGTTTCTAGAAGTTCGGAGCTGAATCTCCTGCATCTCCCCTTCTTCTGCAACGGGAAGGATCCACTAGAAGAGTTTGATTACAGCGGCCCCGGCTGTAACCTGATCCGACAACCCTCGACTGCAAGAACTCGAAGTCTGTCTGAGGACCTCTGTCAATGTTTTGGCCTAGCCACCAATGCACACCAGCCCGCAAGCTGCATGTGTCTAACTGCACTTATTTTATGCATCAGTGAGAAACGCTACACACTTCTTTAACTATCTCAGTGCGAAAGAAAACGATGATAGTGTTTGTGATTCACTCACTAATATATTCAGCTCATCTTTTGAAACTGTGAGTGAATCGTGTGTGAGAAATTACAGTATAAGCTCACTCTCTCATATATTTCTCACACACTGGGAGGTGCTTCTGTGAAATCTGCTCTCTCTGTTTTCTTCCTCTGTTTTGTGCCTCTCTGCATTTGTATACTTTTTAGCTCATTCTTGTTTTTATAAATAGCCCTGTGCAGATTTTGCCCGTTGGACACATCTTCCCAGCCGTTGATATTCTGAAAAGGTTCTGGCACAGTTGTATTTTGTGTCCTTTCACATTTAATGTGTCTGCAGGTTTTATGACTTTGAGCTCTGTCCACATTTAATGTTGCAACCATTGCTGACTAAGAGTACGAGAATTGTGTACTTGATATGGACAGGACGAAGCAAATAGTTTGAACATATACAATATAATCTCCTCAACATTTGTGTTCAAACTGCTTTGTTCGTCTGAGCTGGTTTATCCCCAAGATGGATTTCTTTAACCAGCTTGGTTCCAAACTGATTTGAGCTGGTTGCTTCTCAACTACGCTGCTCTTGATCAATCTGCTCTTGAATTAATCTAAACTCATCTGCTCTTCAACTGATCTGCACTTGATCGCTGAACTAATTACTTTTTATGCTCTATGCATCTGAACCTGTTCTTACTCCAAGCTAGTGGACCAGCTTGGATGTCCTTTGCTGTTCCAGCTTCTGTGTCTTTCGCTAGACCAGTTTAGGCGTCCCCTCGTTGTTCTAGCTGGATGACCTCTGCTGAGCCAGCTTGGATGTCCCCTCACTGTTCCAGCTTTATACATCTCCTCAATATACACTTCGTTCGATCTGTTATCAGCTCGCATTCGATCTACTACAGTGCTAATCTTCTTCGCTGAACCAGCTTGCGTCTGCCTGAACAAGCTCGCTTCCGATCTGGTTCTTCTTTCCTGTGCATCTCATTTAAATCATCAGTAAAATAGCAGCAAGTTTTGTGTTAATCAAAATTAAGATTCTGATCTGTAAACACAAGTCCAACAGAAGTTCATATGGGTCGAGTGATTTTATCTGGGTCGAGAAAATATAAAACGAGCAACAGCATCTCGACCCACACCAGTCTCGAGACTCTCCACCCACATCATCTCGTGACTCTTGACCGACACCATCTAGACGCAGACTAGTCTCGAGACTCTCGACCCACACCAGTCTCGAGATTTCGAACCCACACCACACATGAACCACAACCATTCTCGATCCACACCAGTCTCGAGACTCTCGACCAACAATATACACGACCCACACCAGTATCAAGACTCTCGACCAACAATAAACACGACCCACACCAGTCTCGAGACTCTCGACCAACAATACACAAGAACCACACCATACTGGGCACACATCCGTCTCGACCCACACATTCAAATCACTCAATAACACAACTCGACACATGAAATTTCGAAAACAATAACATAAACTCAAAGATTTTAGGTTGTTGTACATACCACGTGGTTATTCCCGAATGTTCTCTCTTGTAGTTCAATGTTCACTGCTCGGGTTCCTTTGCATTTCACCATATTGCAACTCAAACAATGAACAATCGGCGATGCGATGATTTTGATTTTTTGTTACGTTTTCTTCTCACAGGCAGACTTGGGTTTCGTTTCGAGTCGAGTGAAGGGAAATGAAATGAAGAACCGTTGTTGAGATGGTCGTTTATGGGACGTTTGGAGTGAAATCGTGTAACATGTTTCATAAAATCGTATAACGTTTTTTTTCATTTTTTTCCATTTTGAAACTTGTGGTATTTTAAGTTACTAATTGACTTTTTAAAAATCTAATCGGTGAAAATTAATTTATTATCAACTAAGTCATAATTTACTATAAGGTTAAAATCATAAAATAACTACCACTCCCTTCCATTGAATTAATATGTATATGGATCCCGTTTTCCTAATTTTCCCAACAATGCTCTGTATTATATAACTCACATAAGATTCTTATTCATCAAACATCCCCTCATATTCTCATAACCTCCTTAGTGATGTTCGAGCTTAGAAGGCGACCAGCAGTTCTTATCAGGTACATTATCATCGACGCAATCCGGTTCAGAAACCTCCAGAAGTGGCGGAGTCCTGCAATTCTCTATAGGTTCTCCGGATGATCCAATGCAATCAGGCTTGTCAGGGTCAGGCTCATCGTTTGTAATATGAAGAACTTTTCGGCCGATTTGCTCGATCGACGTGGTGATGGCGAAAAGCGTCAACATTCCAAGGATGAAGAGAAGCATGCGTGAATTCGACATTGTCGAGATTTATGTGACTCGGGTATGGTGTGATTGGTGAAGTGAGGTGGTGTGTTGTTTTTATATATATAGAGGGTTGTAAATTGGATCTTATACTTTTTAAAATCAGATGAGATGTAATCTGAGAAAATATGTTTACAGATTATAATTTAATGTTGCAGATATTCTAAAAAGCTTTAAAAATAATAAATATTAACTATATCATTCAACCATGAGCACAGCCACTATCATAGGGGTGAGCAAACATGACCGTGATTTGTGAAATTGGGCCGTCTGGGTTGCTCAAGCCCAATTGTATGTATGTTTATAAATATTAGGAACGTTGAGTATAACATAAAATAAATTTCAAGTTCAATAAATTTTCTCAATTATGTGAAATGATGAACCTTAGATAAAAAAGATATGTTTCACGGAATTATCATAAAACCATAAGAGAATTACTCATGATTTATATATCAGATTAAGAAACTCTTATTCGATCGTATCATCTGTGATAGTTGCCATAGAATTCTTACTTACATTAAATTTTTAATGTAAATTACAAGTTTAAATTTGTTGAAACTAATGAACTATATATAATTTTTAGTTATTTTCTTATACTTTATCATTTAAAGAATAAAGTTAACACATTCCCCTGTATATGTCAGAGGCCCCTTAGCCCATACATGTGGTAAATCGAGGGATATGCACGAGTAGACAGGGGCCCGGAGGAGAAGACTCATATAACGAATTAATTCCCAAAATATACCCCACAATATTTCAGTGGAGAATATGCTACACACGAGAATCGAACCAGTGACATTTATCATTTAAATATGTCATGGGAAGAGGTGCGTGACTGTTTGTTATTTTAGTGAGTTACTAACAATTTTATTTTTTATGCTTGCAAAACTAGTTTTTTATGTTGTTATCTTGTCTAATTCATGGACCAGCTGTTCCTCATGCTTTTTATATATAATATAATATATAATATAGATATACAATCCAAATTTCAATTAATATCTAGTTATGTACGTGTATATTAATTTAAATTTCTAAACCAGAAAATTTTATTAACTGAAAAAAAGTCTTTTTTGTTTTTTCAAAAAAAGGGACACTTACCATATAGGAAACATGTCTAGCCTTAATAATTTACCCTCATGGCCCATGGGTGTTACTTCCTTTTCTTTTTTTAGAAGATACAAAACATAAATGAGAGATTGATCTCACAAATATTAAATATCCGTTTTTTTTTTTACACACTCGAGTGTGCCAAAAAAATTAAATGGTCCCTCGAAACATTTTCATGTGATGAAAAAGGAATAAATTTGGAACAAACGATGGGATAAAGAAAGATCACAAAAACATTTTTGGTATTCTTTTGACATGGAATGTGCCCATTTTTCCCACATTATTGTCACCATTCAATTAATTTATTTGTCATTATTCATCAAATGAATAAATCTCTTAATTTTAATTACAAATTCTTTTGGGAAAAATTGGATGTGACATTTATGGGATGACCCAAAGAAGCACATAACTCGTTGTATAAATTCACGATCATTCCAGACCTTTTGAATTTTATAATTCAGGCATAAATTCTTGAAAGACGGGAAAATGTCCTGATTTAACTTTTAAAAACGAGGTTTTAAAATCTAAATTAACATAAATGATATTCTTCTATATTTGAAAAGGTTACGATTGCAATTTAGGGTTTTTTAATTGTTTGTTTTAGATAAAATCATGAGTACATGATAGATTGAAAAACCTATATTAATATTAAGTAGTTTTAAGAGGGTTTTCCTTAATATTATCCAGTGAACATAATTGTTAGAGTATTGTTTTTTGGATACTTTATTGCTCTCTGATGGGTATGCGCTGAACCATTGATCTCCTAGACCCAAGTCCAGGCTCAATCCACAAAAGATGATGGGTGTCCAATGGCCTGATAGCAAGTTATCCATGAAGTCACAGAGAAATTGGCCCGCTCAGATAAGACCCATGAAACACTCAACGCTCTCTATAAATAGACAGCTCCACCTCATTTTTAAGGTACGTCCTCAATAAGCAGCAATTGGTTCTTGAATTATTATAACTTTCGAGCAACCGCTGACTTGAGCGTCGGAGTGCCTTCGCCGGGATACCTCCCGACGCCTCTGACTTTGCTTTGTGACGCATGTAACTTCCAACTCAAATCCTTTATTGGAGCCCTCGCAGGATCTCAACTTATTCGCTGAGTCGTCAGATCGGTCCATCCGATTTTAGACAACAACTCTCTATTTTTTTTAATTATGATAAATTAGAAAAATTGTTAAGTAAATAGTTATCTCGATATAAAAAAAGTAGTCGTATTATCATCCCAATCTTTATATCTAGAGATAATTAAACATTAATGTCATCGTGTAAATTAACCTTTTTTAACTTAAATTTGCAGTTTATTTTCTCATTAATTTTGAATATATGGGATGACCTCTAACGCTTTATATCTGAAATTGCAGAATATATATATATATAGAGAGAGAGATAAACATTCGTGTCATCATGTAAATTACATTTTATTTACTTGAACTTAAAATTATCCTCTCATCAGTTTTTAGAATTACGGGGTGAGCGCTAAAGAACTCTATTTTTCAAATTGTAGCTTCGTCCGTCCTTCATTTTTACAATTTATTGTACGCCCTTAAATGAAATTAATCTTTTCAACTTTCAGTACGAACATAATAAATTTTATATTTATAATAGTAGCCATATTAATATATATCCAATTAGGTAATAAATAATAGTAATGACAAACGTCGACGTCTCATGCACACATATATATTTCGTCCCAATGTGCACAGGCGGGTTGGTAAGACTTGAGATGATGTATGAGTAACTTCTCCGACTTCAGGGGTTCCGATTCTCGCGTGGAGCATATTCTCCACTGAAATAACCGACGTATACTCTGAGAGTTAGTCCGGTATATAAATCATATCCCTCGAGCCCCTGCCTACTCGTACATATCCCTCGATTTAAAACCTAATAACTACTCAAATTCAATTTTGAAAAAGTCCCACTTTTTATATCGTATAAGCAACCTTTTTTTAACAGTTAAATTATTATGTGATGATAGGTTTTTCATCCAAAATCATACCAAAAAATTGCTATTATTATGATACAGATTCTCGAAAAGTAAAAGATGGAAGGCAACAGTAAAGTCGAGAATAATGAAACCTTAAATTTTATTGAACAGCGGGTTTCAGAGGAAAATGTCACAGATTAAATACATGGCAAACTCGAGGGTACCTTGGAGTCAATACCCGAACCACCATACCGATATCGTGGTTCGTTCTTGACTCATCCCGTAGGTAATAAAGTCGAAAAGCACACAAGAAAACAAGGTTTAGTTTCAAGCATCGACTCCATTTTGGTGGGCGTGTGAATTACAGAAATAAGAGTATTGTTCGGGGATCTTTTGTATTAATTAATTAGTATCCATTTCCTCTCTCACATTCATCGTCATGATGATGAAAGAGGAAATGAAATGCAATTGCGGAGAGGCTTAGATCAACTCTCGCAATGGAGGGCCGCCTTGATTTTCTGCACCGTGCACGATATGAGGTTATTGACCGTCTCCACGGACTCCACCGTGAGTTTGGCCGTCGGGAGACTGTTAACCAGGATCTGAAAAGCCACGGTCAAGAGCGACCCGCTGACCCTTTGGGCTGCCGGCCCATCCGGGACGATCGAAAACCCTGAAGGAAGCAGCGCCACATAGGCGGAGTCGCCACCGTTCATAACCACTTGCATGGCAGGTATGTCCACCGGGGCGTACACCACAAGCGATCCCGATGGGTCTATGCATGTCTCTTGTAGTATTAGCATGCTGCTCTGCTTAGGGTTCATGGCCTGTCAAGTGAGATTACAATGTTAGCCTTGTAATATCTTCTACTCATTCTTGTTAGACCCACTTGGCCTTGAGTTTTAATAATAAAAAAAAAAAAAAAATTCGATTCACGCCGTTTCAGAGGGCGTGATTATTTTGTATCACGCCCTCCCAGACGGCGTGATACGGTAGATTGATAAACCTCTCAATTTTACATTAATTTGTCAAATTTTTTTATTTTTTACGATAAACAATTAAAAAACCCTTGCAATTTATCTTATAATTTGAATATTTTTTAGATAAAATCATGAGTACATGATAGATTGAAAAACCTATATTAATATTAAGTAGTTTTAAGAGGGTTTTCCTTAATATTATCCAGTGAACATAATTGTTAGAGTATTGTTTTTTGGATACTTTATTGCTCTCTGATGGGTATGCGCTGAACCATTGATCTCCTAGACCCAAGTCCAGGCTCAATCCACAAAAGATGATGGGTGTCCAATGGCCTGATAGCAAGTTATCCATGAAGTCACAGAGAAATTGGCCCGCTCAGATAAGACCCATGAAACACTCAACGCTCTCTATAAATAGACAGCTCCACCTCATTTTTAAGGTACGTCCTCAATAAGCAGCAATTGGTTCTTGAATTATTATAACTTTCGAGCAACCGCTGACTTGAGCGTCGGAGTGCCTTCGCCGGGATACCTCCCGACGCCTCTGACTTTGCTTTGTGACGCATGTAACTTCCAACTCAAATCCTTTATTGGAGCCCTCGCAGGATCTCAACTTATTCGCTGAGTCGTCAGATCGGTCCATCCGATTTTAGACAACAACTCTCTATTTTTTTAATTATGATAAATTAGAAAAATTGTTAAGTAAATAGTTATCTCGATATAAAAAAAGTAGTCGTATTATCATCCCAATCTTTATATCTAGAGATAATTAAACATTAATGTCATCGTGTAAATTAACCTTTTTTAACTTAAATTTGCAGTTTATTTTCTCATTAATTTTGAATATATGGGATGACCTCTAACGCTTTATATCTGAAATTGCAGAATATATATATATATAGAGAGAGAGATAAACATTCGTGTCATCATGTAAATTACATTTTATTTACTTGAACTTAAAATTATCCTCTCATCAGTTTTTAGAATTACGGGGTGAGCGCTAAAGAACTCTATTTTTCAAATTGTAGCTTCGTCCGTCCTTCATTTTTACAATTTATTGTACGCCCTTAAATGAAATTAATCTTTTCAACTTTCAGTACGAACATAATAAATTTTATATTTATAATAGTAGCCATATTAATATATATCCAATTAGGTAATAAATAATAGTAATGACAAACGTCGACGTCTCATGCACACATATATATTTCGTCCCAATGTGCACAGGCGGGTTGGTAAGACTTGAGATGATGTATGAGTAACTTCTCCGACTTCAGGGGTTCCGATTCTCGCGTGGAGCATATTCTCCACTGAAATAACCGACGTATACTCTGAGAGTTAGTCCGGTATATAAATCATATCCCTCGAGCCCCTGCCTACTCGTACATATCCCTCGATTTAAAACCTAATAACTACTCAAATTCAATTTTGAAAAAGTCCCACTTTTTATATCGTATAAGCAACCTTTTTTTAACAGTTAAATTATTATGTGATGATAGGTTTTTCATCCAAAATCATACCAAAAAATTGCTATTATTATGATACAGATTCTCGAAAAGTAAAAGATGGAAGGCAACAGTAAAGTCGAGAATAATGAAACCTTAAATTTTATTGAACAGCGGGTTTCAGAGGAAAATGTCACAGATTAAATACATGGCAAACTCGAGGGTACCTTGGAGTCAATACCCGAACCACCATACCGATATCGTGGTTCGTTCTTGACTCATCCCGTAGGTAATAAAGTCGAAAAGCACACAAGAAAACAAGGTTTAGTTTCAAGCATCGACTCCATTTTGGTGGGCGTGTGAATTACAGAAATAAGAGTATTGTTCGGGGATCTTTTGTATTAATTAATTAGTATCCATTTCCTCTCTCACATTCATCGTCATGATGATGAAAGAGGAAATGAAATGCAATTGCGGAGAGGCTTAGATCAACTCTCGCAATGGAGGGCCGCCTTGATTTTCTGCACCGTGCACGATATGAGGTTATTGACCGTCTCCACGGACTCCACCGTGAGTTTGGCCGTCGGGAGACTGTTAACCAGGATCTGAAAAGCCACGGTCAAGAGCGACCCGCTGACCCTTTGGGCTGCCGGCCCATCCGGGACGATCGAAAACCCTGAAGGAAGCAGCGCCACATAGGCGGAGTCGCCACCGTTCATAACCACTTGCATGGCAGGTATGTCCACCGGGGCGTACACCACAAGCGATCCCGATGGGTCTATGCATGTCTCTTGTAGTATTAGCATGCTGCTCTGCTTAGGGTTCATGGCCTGTCAAGTGAGATTACAATGTTAGCCTTGTAATATCTTCTACTCATTCTTGTTAGACCCACTTGGCCTTGAGTTTTAATAATAATACTAAGAAAGAAGGAAAAGAAAAGGCAAAAGTGGGGTGGGGGTCCGGTGGGGGCTGACCCAATAAAGCTGTCATTTGTCATCTATTTTGACTTTTGCAATACTATTTTGTCCCATGCATTACATTAAGGCCCACTCCTACGTTTCTCTATGACTCTATCTCAAATTACTTCACATGAATCATATAAAAAAAATAATTTCCCTGATTCCAATCTATATGTCCAACACTATTATTTAAATTAATTTTCACACTGCCCACAAAAATTATTTACTATTATTATATATATTTTATATTTTGAACCTTGAGTCTAGATAAGAGGGGGGGACTTACACTTGCACGAAGGAGTGAGACACAGTTGCCGTGATCCTGTCCCTTGGCAATGCGAGCCATTTCCTGCATAGGACCTCCATTGGAGAGTATGTCCCACTCACTCCTCAAATGTTCGTCTCGAAGGAAATCGAACAGCCTCTGAGGTGACACGGGCAGCCACACGGATGTGGCAGCGCTCACCACAATCCCCGGCGGCTCGCCTGGGTCGTCCACACTCTTCCGTGTCATGACCCTGACGTCTTCGTCCATGTTGCCCGTGTTGAGTTTGTTCCATTTGTGAAGTGTCGAGGCGCACACACCGGCACAGAAGTTGTTGGTCATGCGTTGGGCTAGCTTCAGCATGCTCCTCCGACCACCAGGAGTTATTGCTGCATGAGACACCAAAAACAATTTAGAAGAGTTACTGACTTAGAGCACTTCTTATGTTTTTATGTAAGAGTTACTGTTTAACCTGTTTGGTCTGGATTGGGGACAGAGGATGACATGACGATGGCAAGACATTCGCATTGCCGTTGGAGGGTGGCAACCCATCGTTGGGCGCCAAAGCCCATGCCGGCACTGACCAGCTGCCGGTAGAGCTGGTGAACCACGCTCTCATCGTATTCAGAATGCTCCACCCATGTAACCTACACATTATTAACGAATTAATAAGCTTTCATGGCAAGTGATATGCGACTCGGTTTGGAACATAAAAACTAACAAAATTCTATCAGCAGTCCAGTTCGTTTTTCAGTTTTTATATTCTTCAATACAATTTCTTAGCCAAACATTCAAGATTTAAGGGACACCGACATAGACAAATCGATCGGATTCTCATTGCCGTATCTTATCATTGCATACATATACACATGTAGATATACAAATATCTATATCTTGACCACTGCTCAAATCCCAATACATTAGAAGTATATAAATTAGAAGTAAGTTGGATAAAATATTGTGCACACAAAATTTCGCAAGATTTGTATGCACGAGGTAGGGTCTAAACACAAAAGGTTAAAAATATATGCTCACATGATAACAAACACAAATCTTGATATTTGAGAACAAAAACAAAAAAACATTATGAAGCTGGAACCAGTGAATTCACAGTGAAACAATATAATAAGTTTTATGGGGCTTGATGGGGACAGCATCAAAGATTGGAATAGAAGCATCAAATACTTATTTTTATTCTAATCTATTTAATCATATGAATTTAATGTGCCTCCGGGAGTAACATTAGCTAGGAGTAATCAGATACTTCAATCCAATACATTGATATGATTAACATTGATTAAACCGTGCAAGGTGGTCGTAATATCATGTTTATATTTTGGAAAGGGTTCGAATAAAATATTCAAATTTATAGTGGTTTAATATATTCAAGTTAAATGGGATATTGAATAACTTCTTCAATTGTGAGTTAGAGCAAACTGCCTTTTTCCGAGACTCCCGGGATTTCGTGAAATCAATAGCAAAACTATGCCTACAAGCTCGAGTCGAGTTTTGACTAATATGATCACAGTTACCATACACCTCAATCTTGAAGAAAACACACATTTCTCGACAGTGTGGCATGGAGTGCTCAATTAAATGTTCCCAACCAAGTTTCAATTTTACAGTTGCCTCAACAAACTTATTTATAGCAAAAGTGCGAAGGGCACCTACCATATGTGGGGGTCTCCATAAATGTGAATGAAACAACAGTGGAGGAGCTGTATGTAATAGGTCACAAGCCAACAAGAAAATGCATGTGTAGGAAGCAGTGAATTGTTACCTTAGAATATCCATTGGGCATATCTTGGACCACACAACCAGATGGGAGCCGCCGGCACCTCGAAAATGTCGGACCACCGGAAGAAGTTTCCCTTAAGGCATCGATGGACACATCGACAACAGCCCACACACCCTCAGAATGTTGCTTGCAGAACCGAAGAAAGTTCACCTCTCGAACCGGAACCAATGGGGATAGAACTTGGAGTTCAGCATGCATCTACTAATCATAAAGAGGATGGAAGAATGACAAATTGGAAAAGTAAAGGGAAAGAAAAATCTAATGGGTAATGAATGATGACTTAGAATACAATAAAACTGCCATGGCGTATGTCTGTATATAGTAATGTGATTGCATTACCAGCTGAAGTGCACCATCCCTCGATCCTCCCATACCACTAGATACCACATCTGTAGTTGATGTTCTTGAAATTATACAGGGAAACATCTCTGTCCACTTGTTCTAATGGAAAGACAGAAATTTCATTCAATCAATCACACCTTCAAGAAATTAAAAGCAAAATACTAATGTGAACGTAATAGTGAAATTTACCGAATCCATTAATGTCTCAACAAGGGCCAAACTATTGATGATCGCCATGCCAGTTTCTCTTGATGCTTCGGTAATGAAGCCATTCGGTTTCATGCCAATGCAAGGGGTAAATGTCCTGAAATACTCCTCAAGATTCAATATCTGTGTCCCACCTTCCAAGCTTCTAATCCAAAGAGGTTCGTCAGTTTGAGCCATTTTAACCAATTCATCCATTGCACTCAAAGCAAGCTCCAAATACATAGATCTCTCCAATGATGTGTCAATTGGAGTAAAGTTTATTGGTCCTTTTGGAGGCACCACGGGCAAATGATTCAAAATCCCAAGTCCAAAATCAGAAGGTACTAATGGTAAGGTCGAAGAAATCCCTGTTAGACCCCCGAATCCATTGTTTCCAACTCCAAGTTCCAAGCTCGAATTACGCAATGGAGGATTCATGGATACTGCTAAAGATGAAATGGGTCGCCCTAAAAACTTCCCTGCGAGAGTGCAGACACGGTCAAGTTCATCTCTGAGCCTTGCATTTTCAATCCGCAGGTGTTGTTCTCCAAGTGATATTTCACCAATTATTGCAGGTCCACCACAGTTTGTGCACATGGGGTTCCTCATTGCGTCCCTCATGGACATGTTTTCAGCTCGAAGCATGTCATTATCTTGCCTAAGCAAGGAATTTTCATGGCGTTCCATTTGAGTCTGGTTAAATCAAGAACTCAAATATGTCAATCGACATCTTCAGTGTAACAAATAATGCTCCAAAACTAATCCCCAAAACAGAGAGTATAAAAGAAGTTGGTTGGATATCAACATTGCTTGTACCTTCATTTGAGTTCTTCGATTCTGAAACCAAAACTTGACCTGTCTTGTCTCCAAGCAAAGCCTCCTGCTAAGCTCCAATCTTTGCTTTTCATCAGGATGAGGACAATCCTTGAAGAGACTGCAAACCAAAACAATTTAACAAACAAAATATAGAAACATACAAAAAGGGAACTTACACAAGAAATAATAACGAAAACGTGATGAAATTAGAATAGAACGATTCCTTAAAACAAGTAAGGAAAAAGGGTCATCCCCATACGTTTCGAGCTCTTGGATTTGCTGAGGAGTGTGTCGGTGGTATCTTTTCTTCCTCGGCAGGTTGTTCGCAACATCAACATCATCTCCAGAGGCCGTTCCATCCATATTTTCACTCCCAGATCTGCTTTCATGCTCCTCATCTCTGCTTCTTCTTCCTCCAACAGTACTAGAGTCGTAATTCGCCCCGGTTCTCGCTACCTCTCCTTGGCCCTCCATACTCGTTTGCTTCCCGAAAACAAGGAAAACCCACCAAGAAAATCACCCCATGTACAAGAATACAACCGTAAACACATACATATATAGTGTGGTTTTACTTACAAGGGCGAGAGAAAGGCCGGGGGAATTGAACATGGGCTTGGTCGCCAGAGACTGAGGCACAAGGCGTGCCGGAGCAATTGCACCGGTGGGCATGCTGTTGTTAATAATATTCCCACAGCTTCGATTGCTTATTGAGTTAAAATTATTGCTAAATTGTATATCAGCAACAATTCTTGCACCACCACCAACACAAGAATTGCTTTCAAGAAAATCCCCAAAATTCATCAAATGATGCCTTTCGTTGAGTTTCTTCTTCTCTCTCCTCTCTCCTCACTACAAGATCTCACCTTTACAAAATGTACAACTTTTACGCTGAACACAGAATCACTCCATTGCTGTTTCACCTTCAGTTCCAAGCAATATGAAGTGAAAATGAATATTTGCACATACAGAGAAGAACCCAGAATAAAAAAGACAGCTTTCAAGCAAAACAAAAAAATGGAAGAAAAACAAGAGAGGTAGAGGAGACACGAGGCCTGAATCCAAATGTCTCCAACTTCCTCTCCAAAAGCTCAAATCTCTAAACTGTAAGAGAGCAAAGAAAACAAACGAAAAAAAAGGGAAGGAAACCCACTCCTATGACATCAAGCTTCACAGTCCTAATGCGAAAACATGCAATAAGGGAGCTTTAAGTAGCAAGAAACCCAAGAATGGCCGAAGAAAACCCTAAGTTTGAAGGGCTTTTGTTGCTCGTCTATCATATCAACACCTGCATGCTTGATTCGGAAAAGGCCTACAGAAAAGACACGGAGAGAATAATAAAAGGCTTTCACAAAAGTCTGATTTCATTTCCCTTTTGTTTTATCCTAATAGAAATCGTAGAGAGAAGAAAAGACAGAAGAAAGAGAGTGACGATAGACGTCAAAAACCAAAATCTAGTCATACATAAATATTCAGGGTAGTTTATTACAAAACATAAAATTATATACTAATTGGGATTTATAAAAATTACAACTTTTGAAATTTGAACATATAGTTATCTAATTTAAGCTTAAAATATCTATAACTTATCAATGTAATGGGTACATGACTACATTAAAAACATTAAAAGTATATAAAATTATCGATTGTATATATGCCTTATATGTATAATATTCGTATATTTGCTATACATAATGCGTGGGCTCAAAGACTAATAAATGTGAAAAAAGTGGCGAAATCTCTTTGACCGTGAATGTCGAAGATCCGACGGGTTGAGTTAAATCGATTATACTCTTCAGGAGCGACAATATTCAATGTGTCCAAGCTTTCTTCCTAATTATTTTTTCATGGATTCTCAATTGCGATTTCATATTCGGATCGACCGAATCGGTTCCCGTTGTCAATCTATGACCGTTTGTCTAGTTTGGTAGGACATGATTATAATAAATTATGTGATATAAGATGATCGGTTCGAGTAGAGAATAATGTTTGATAATTATAATATGAATGGTTTGATTTAAAATTTAGGATAAAATGTTAATTATAATTTTAATCTTTGTAGAATATAATAAATATCATAATAAATGTAGACGATGATAATATTATAATTTTATATTAATGATTATAGATATGATATAAATAATTAAAAACTTTTATTAGATGTGAAATGAATATGTAATGATTTGATTGATGCGTGACAAATAATAATCCAGTCAAATATGAGATATGAATTAGAGTTGTCAAACGAACCGCCCCACCCCGCCTCGACTTGACCCGCCTTCAAATGGGATGGGGCGGGCCAGCCTACCAATCTAACGGATATATATAGCCCTCGCTCGCCACGGGTTGAAGGGCTAGCGGGCCAACCCGCCAAAATATAACATACATAAATTATATATAAATAATTCGAGAAAATTATGTATTCAAACTGTACACAAAACATGTAATACTAGAATCCAAGAAAACTTAACACATTCGAAATAATTCAATTAAAATTTGTATTTATCAATAAAAATAAATTAGATTTTCAAAATTTTATCAATCGAATCGACATATAAATCATTTTAAACATTTCAAATCTTTTAAAACTAATTCATCATACATAAACCATGCATAAATAAGGATGTGTGATAGAATTTTTATCCAAATATGATGGTAATTTGAAACAATATTAATTATATAATATTTAATAATTTCTTTCCACGACCCGCGGGCTAACCCGCCCCGCCACAACCCGCGATCCAAATGCGGTCCTCCTCCAGACGGACTGTGATTTAGTAGCCCGTCCCGCCTAACTTTTATGGCGGGGCGAGCTAGTCCGACGAACCTGGCTCGTTTTGACGACCCTAGATATGAGATGATTATGATGGAATTATTAATATTATACCGTACAATATCTCAAGAGAAACATACCCTTACGATATTATTATATTTGATTTAAGAGCGAAGACTAATAAAAATTAATAAATTCAATAATTAAAAAAATACAAAATAATATTATAATTTTATATTAATAAATGATTGATATGCGATAAATAACTAAAGATTTGATTGATGTTAAATAATTATGTAATGATCTAATTGATGTGAGATAAATGATATTATAATCAAACATAAGATATGATATCTTACGGATGTGATTATTAATACTATATCATGCAATATCTCGAGACAATACTATTCTTAAGATATTATTATATTTAATGTAAGAGTGAAGACTAAACTAAATATACACTTGACGAAGAAGAATTTAAGAACCTAACTGCACCTTGGTTAGACTCAAAGCTCTGAGTATCTTAAAATTTTTACGCACGAATCCGATCATAATCAAGCTCCAAGCTCCATTTTAGATGGAAATATTCTAACAGGTATGTTGTCTCCTCGAAAATAAATGTTCGAAATATATTTATTTAATATATATTACATAAATATATATATTAAAACTCGGACATTCTCACGAACCATTGGATAATAATTACACAAAAATATATATTAAAACTCGGACGTCTCACGAACCCATCGAACGAAATGATGATAGCTCGAGTGCTGCTTGAATTCGAATCACGTTGACACCACTATGCTCCACCATTAACTAATTTTTATCTCTCTTAATAGGATGGAGTTGAGCCCTTTACGTGCATAATAAAATTGGGGATAGAACAAAAAAACTATGTTGTCGGCCTATCTTTTTTTTTTTTAACCTCTGTTTTTCGTTTTAGTTCCTTTTTTCTCAAGAGAATAAGTACAATAATTGTTCACGATTACAATGATACGAATACTATCGAAATAAATTAAAAAAATTATCCACTAGCAGCAGAAATCGAACCCCAGACCAATAAGTTCCAAGACCTCAGCTTTATTCATTAGGCTAATATCTAGTGTTTTTGGTACTTTTACTTTACTTCATATGAAATTTGCCTTTTCTTTGTTGTAACGTATTTGACTATTTCCCACCCTCTTCTGAACGTAATACGAAAAGGTTATTTTTTCACAGACGGAGGACTGTCCATGTGCATGATTACCTCGTACAGTATTAGCTAGAAAGGCACATTAATAATACTATATATCTCTCCCTTTATATTATTATATTATATTCACGTAGATCATCTCCAACACTGCGCTATTGCATAGATTTACACTAATTTCATGTAGAAACACTGCTCTAATGCTGTGTTATCTCGATCTCTATTTTGACGCTTTGGCGAGAGAAGCTGATTTGGGACTCCACTTTTTATCTGCGCCAAGGCAATTTTCATTTTTTTATTAAAATGACAATTATTAGCAACAAAAATTATATAAAAAAATGTAAAATTCATTAAATTAAATTAAAATCTGAAATGTTTTTGTTTTCATATTAATTTTTTTAAATTTATTTATTAAATGTGTATAAATTCTTTATAATTACATAAATTGTAAGTTTTTTTTTAAATAATTTCTTAATTAACAAACTAATTAAATCAATTATAGATTTCTAAATTAAATCAAACATTTAATTGAAATAGAAATATATTAACAACACAATTGAATTACAAATACATAATTTTAATTGAAATACAAAGATAACTAGTTAGATAAATACGACATAAAAACAATATAATTAATCAGTAATCTTCCAAATTAGATCCCCATCCGTCAAAATCACCAAAATAATTTTCAAATGCGTAATGTTCAATTTGATAACGTGCTTCATTTCTTTTTGGTACGATTTTTCCTCTTTCTTTTCGAAATATAGCACGCATTTCTGGATCGTCGATCGTGGTCAAATTCATTTACAAAATTTTGTTCTCCTCTTGAAGGGTTGTCAATGCTATCTTCTGTTATCGGGCTTCAATTTTTTTCTTCAATTTCTAGCTTTCCTTCTCATTTTGTAATGCTAACATTTTAATATCGTAATTTTGTTGAAGGTCAGTGGATTCATGTTGTAGCACATTCAAAAGATCATGATGTCCTTCTTTCATCGTTGATATTAATTCCAGAACATCGTCATCTCTTTTTTTCTTTAATTTGGTTTTCTTGATCACAAGAGGACGCTGACATGAAGTACCACTTGCAGTTCATCACTACTTAAGTTTATTTCGAAAGAAGGTAAACTAGTAGAACCTGATGTTGGAGTATTTGGAGTCGACATATCTGACTGTGACAAGTCCAAATTTGTTTCATGTATTTTTTTTTGTGTTTTTGGTGGATTGTTATCGCTCGAAAATTTTACGAAGTCTTTCATGATAGGCCATACGTGATCAAATTTGAATCCTTTACAAAATTCAATATCTTGCATCAACAAGTCTTTCGCTCGGTTTAACTGGATAAAAATTTACATCTCATATAAGAAATTATACGTGTAAAATATCAAAATTTTTGAATAAGAGATACTTACAATGTCTTCTTCAGATGCGCCACTCGGTCTAAGAGCTTCAATTTGGCTAACACATCCCGTTAATTTTGAAATGTCATGGAGTATATTTCTCATGCTGCACCACACTGATCTTTTGTTATGTACTGGTAGGTTGTTTGGTTTGTTGAGGTTGTAAGCTTATTCGATACGAGACCAGAACTGATCTTTAGATTTTCGGATACCAATAATTGAATTTGGTGATATGTTTAGACATATATGGCATAAAAGTGAAACGAACCAGACTCTATAATTTTTTTTTAAAACATGTGCGGAAAACATAAACTTAAAGTATGACTCGTTCCCTTTTAAAACATTTCTAAATCATTTTCTCACCCATACTTCAAACATAAATAAAGGAATATTTAAAAACGTTAAAACATCCAAATGGAATAATAACCAACTGAGTAAAAATATTGAAAGTAAACATGTTTAAAACCAATATCTAAAACTGTATCATCTCCAAAAGTAACATCGCTGCGGTCAAGGGGTCCTACTGCAACAGGCGCTCAGATGTCCTTACCGCCAGTCGGTGTAAACTCAGCAGGATCATCACCTGCACCATTTAAACCTAGTGAGCCTAGAGGCTCAGCATGCTTTATCGTATATCATAACAAGGTACATACTAATAAAATCGCATGCAAGCACATACTTGTAATAAAATAACGTTAAAACATGAATGCGTGCATGATTTTAAAACATTCCTTCATACCTTTCATTTCATAACATAAATATAACATATATAAGGCATGGCGTAGCATAACATAAAAAACATATGAGTCGTATCGTGAAGTATGACCATAGTCGATTGATCAATCTATAAACCAACTTACGCGGCGATGTGGTTCACCCGACCTCGAGCCGAGATACCTATATATCACACCTCTATGCTGCCACTTCACCATGATATCAACACATGGATCCATAAGCTGCCACGTCACCATGATATCAACACATGGATCCATAAGCTCGTAATACATTAAAAGAAGTTCAACGTGCCCGGTATCCCGCATCCCCTCATCATAAGTTGTCACAAATCATTCAATTCCTAGTATTTTGTCTTTTGTATAATTATGCAAATTTAAAAGCTTAGCCCCTTAATGTATATTTAAATCTTTCCTTTAAAACATTTACGTAAATAGCATAATACATATATAATTAAATATACATTCACGGGCTTCTACATTTTTCTACTTCGGTCAATGATTGGTTCAGGAGCTCGGCCCACTACAACTGGACTAAACATCACTCTTAACTTAGTCAATGAATCGAATGTTCACCCTTGAAATCTTGCTTAATTTTAATTCATTTTTGACTTATTTAAAATCAAATTTGACTTATTTAAAATCAAATTTGACTTTAAAATCAATTTGACCCCCAATAGCCGATTTTGACCAAATTAAAGTCCAGAAATCGATTTTGACTCAATTAAAATTCCAAAGGCCCCAATTTTGATTTAAAATTCAAAAACAAACATAATTATAATTATTTTGAAAGTTTGACCCAATATTAAAACATCTGGCTATTTTCTTTAAAATTGGACCTTTGACTTAATTTAAAAATAACAGGTCCATAAATAAAATAACTCGGACCAACTTTAAAACATAAATATAACATATATAAGGCATGGCGTAGCATAACATAAAAAACATATGAGTCGTATCGTGAAGTATGACCATAGTCGATTGATCAATCTATAAACCAACGTACGCGACGGTGTGGTTCATCCGATCTCGAGCCGAGATCCCTATATGTCACACCTCTATGCTGCCACTTCACCATGATATCAACACATGGATCCATAAGCTGCCACTTCACCATGATATCAACACATGGATCCATAAGCTCATAATACATTAACAGAAGTTCAACGGGCCCGGTATCCCGCATCCCCTCATCATAAGTTGTCACAAATCATTCAATCCATCGGGTTTTGTCAAAAAAGAACATGCCTTTAACCTTCGTAAAACATTCATGATGCATGCATTTCGTAAAATTATGCAAGTTTAAAAGCTTAGCCCGTTAATGTATAATTAATCATTTCCTTTAAAGCATTTACGTACATATCATACTACATAAATAATAAATTATACATTTACGGGCTTCTACATTTTTCTACTTCGGTCAGGGATTGGTTTAGGAGCCCGATCTACTACAACTAGACTAAACATCACTCTAAATTTAGTCAATGAATCGAATGTTCACCCTTTTTAAAACCTTGACTATTTTGATTGAATTTTGACTTTAGAAATCAAGACTAATTTTGACTAATTCCAAATCGATTTTGACTAATTTAAAATCAATTTTGACTTATTTAAAACCAATTTTGACTTTAAAATTAATTTAAATCAATTTTGACCCCAATAGCCGATTTTGACCAAAAGACCGATTTTGATCAAATTAAAATCCAAAAATCAATTTTGACTTAATTAAAAATCAAAAGACTCCAATTTTGACTAAAACTCAAAAATAAACACAACTTTAATTATTTTAAAAGTTTGAATCAATTTTAAAACATCTGGCTACTTTCTTTAAAATTTGGGCCCTTGACTTAAAATTAAAAATAACAGGTTCATAATTAAAATAACTTGGACCGATTTTAAAACATTTGACTCGAGACTCAAAGAACCGATCCGGTCCAACCGAACCAGCCAAACCGGTTCAATTAGACCGAACCTACACAAAATCAAGCCCTAGACCGAAAATCACACACACACGTTCATGCATAGCCGCGACCAGTCGCCGACATCGCGTTCGTTCTCCCTGCTCCGGCAACCACTGGCCGGAGCCCCACCGGCTGGACAACCCCCAGGTCCAGCCGCTCCTAACTCGACCAGCCTTGGCCCCAACCGTGGTCGCACGAAGGCGCACGAGCCATGGAAAGAGGACGCACAGCGCTGCGCAGAAACACACAGCGCGCGGTGTTTGATTTCTAGCCCACGGTTCGACCACTATCTCCCATCTTTGGACCACTCCTAGCCCTCCCTAGGACCCCCATGGACCACCTAAGATCGAACCATGATCCCTTAAGCAGCCCCTCAACCGAAGCCATGCAAGAAATAATCAAAACCGTGAGTGAGGTCATGAGGCAATGCATGAAACGTGATCAAAGGAGGGTAGATCTGAAAAGTACACATTCAATTCACACAAATTTTCATGAAAAGCGGTCTAATATAGTTTAAATGGCGAGAAAGAACTTGATATCACATGCCTGGTTTGGTTGGAGTAGAGATTTGCGAGTTACCGACGTTGTAGGCGCGAGATCGGGGCACCACCAGCCTTGAATCACCAAAATTCACCAAGAACTTGAGATTTTCGAAACTTGTGCTGTGACGCCCGAACCCAACGGGGCCACAAGAATTGGGGTAAACAAAAATTTTCGAATAAAAGAAGGGCTAAAAGATAATTTGTTATAAGCTGCATCTCTTATAACTCAAAGGAAACAAGACACAAAACAATTCGAAGATCGGCAGGTACTCAAATTTGCGCGCTACTGCTAAAACATTTGCGGAAAACAGGGTGTTTCATATAACTTTGCAATTGCGGTTTACAACAGCTGCTATTTGATATAAATATACAACCATTGCTACTGATTTAATACAGCACAACCTAATCAAAACAATACAACTATGATACGGAAAACATAGGCCTTGGATAAACACAACGCCACCCATCTGCTGATTCAAGTTCCACCTGCTGTTCCTCCATCAGCTGTCGTACCTGCACCATTTTAAAAGCTAGTGAGCCTAAAGGCTCAGCAAGTAAAATCTGAGTGGTAACAATTTCATAAAACGCATGCAGACATCTGTACAATGCATATGTTAAGGAACTTCAATATACAATATCATTTTCATAAACATTTCAATGGCAGAAACAGGGGAAGATAACCCAGTTTCTCAATTCTTTCAATTCCATTTTCAGTTGATCATGGCATATAAGTTCTATTTGGTCCGTGTTGCACTTTGATCAAAATGACTCCCGATATCAGTTTAGCATATAGCTCATATGAAAGGGCAATTGACATCTTGACAACTGCTCACCCTTCTCCTTGGTGACCTTAACTATCTATGCCATAATCTAAAACATCTTTCGTTCCTTAACAATTTTTCTTTAAACATTTCTGCAAGACATCGGGTTCCCTCATTTAAAACATTTGCTTCCCATTTTAAAACTTTACTGAGTATGGATTCGACTTTGGAAACATATCGTTAAAACTGGAACTGGTTGAGAGAAAAACCAGTCGAAATGTATAGCACCAGTCGCAAGACTAATACCTGCTGAAATTAAGTGAAGTGTATCTGCTGGTGAACAGTACCAGTCGCAACGCATAAGAAT
>KQ999417.1:509082-525904 GCA_001598015.1 Dorcoceras hygrometricum | reverse complement strand
AATTTCTTTGAAGAACACTTTAAACTTTTCTTTGCAAATGATGAAAGTCTTACTTTGAAAACAGGTTTTTATATGAAAGGGATTAGTGGCAAGCTACTTGAGAAATCAAGCATGACACACCTTCAAAATTTAGTAAAAATTCCCTTCATATCATTTTAATTTGTAAAACACCAAACCTTCTTTTAAAGAAATCATTTCACCTCCTTAAAACATTTTTCAATTGCTTTAAAATCAGCTCGTGCATCGCTACTTGGAGTTACCTGCTGAAATCAGCCGTAGCGCAAATCTTACCTGCTGGAATGAATAATTCAGCAGATACATGATATTTAAAATTGCCAAAATGGCCCATATGATCTATGAAATGCATAAATATGGTCCTAAGGATTTTGGGGCGTTACATGTGCTATGGGAAAAGGAGAGGTACGGCTGTTGTGTGTTGTGGAGGCTAGGTTAAGTGTAAATTGTGAGTTATGAAAAATACTATGTGACACAATTGATCCATATGGGTTTAATTAGGAAAAAAGGGGAGAAAATGACATGCCTGCACCTCCAATTAATTGAAAGGATAATTAAAACTCTATTCTGGCTTTAAAGATTAAATATTTTCGAAATCAAGGCCTCCTAATATTTTAAAACACCTTAAAACTCAATATAACAGCCCGTATAGGCGAAAAACGGCTTCCCCTCCAAAATAATCATAAAAACTCAAATTTTTTGAAATTGTTGCTTAAAATAAAATAATATCATTCTTAAAAATCCAATAACTTAAAAATCTCAAATTATTTTCATTACGGTCGGCCCTAATCTCATCCACGCGTCTGTAACTCAAACAGGCTGAAAAACATCACATGCATACCATGCAGCATAAAATCATAAATATATCATATAAAATAATATGTAATCATCTAAAAATATTTTTCCCCTAGTCATGCACTCATTTCTACGTAGTCAGGAAATTTCTAGGCGTTACAAAAAGTTTGTCTTTTTCAACACTGTAAGAAGCAGTTCTTGAATTGGATGTCATTAATTTGCTTGGAGCAAAGAGATCACTTAATTTTATTGTTGTGTGAATACTTGAAAAATCATGATAGCTTATTTATAGTGGAAATGTGATAAGATTATAATATAGCCAACGATCAAGATTATCTGAAAATCCAATCCGACGGTCATTATTTAGATCCGAAATCATTCAATCCGACGGTCATTGTTTAGATATAAAAATCCAATCCGACGGTCATTGTCTAGATCCAAAATCATTCAATCCAACGGTCATTGTTTAGATCTGAAAATCCATTCCGACGATCATTATTTAGCTCCGAAATCATTAAATCCAACGGTTATTTTTTAGATCTGAAAATCCAATCTGATTCTTTAGATCCGAAATCATTCAATCCAACGGTCATTGTTTAGATCTGAAAATCCATTCCGACGATCATTATTTAGCTCCGAAATCATTAAATCCAACGGTTATTTTTTAGATCTGAAAATCCAATCTGATTCTTTAGATCCGAAATCATTCAATCCAACGGTCATTGTTTAGATCTAAAAATCCAATCCGACGATCATTGTTTAGATCCTGTAGGGTCGAAAAAGCAGCTCGGGAGTTCAGAGCGGGGGGAGGGGGGTGAATGAACTCCTCTGCTAATTTTAACTGAAAATTGTTTCAAAAGATTATACAGTTCGTTGCTAATCTCAAACATGTGTTACCAACTTGGAGGATTTTCAGTGATATGCTGTTGTCTTGTGTAATAAAATGATTTATGGGGAAAGAACACGATTCAACAGTGAACAGTTAGAGTGCGTAAATATAAAAGATTAGGTCAAGAATTTGTTTCTGGAAGTTCAAAGTTTAATCTCCTACGTCTTCTCTTCTTCCTCAACAAGAAGGATTTCCAATAGAATATTTGATTGATACAACTCTTGTAACAATCCGATCTGACAACCAGCAGCTGCAAGAACTCCTAGAACTCAATCAACAAACACAGACACGCGATCTGGTTCGAAATACAATGAATACAACTCTAAGCTGTTTTGCTATTCTAGTACTCTCACGCTCTGTTTATGATTATACAGTGTAAACTCAACACTACAGAGTGTGTGTACAAATATTGTGTGACAGAAAGGATTGATAAAAATCTGTGTGTGTGTGTCACTTTCTGTCTGAGCTGGTTTAGAGAATGAACTATGTTCTCGCTCTTGAAAGCTTGTATGTTTGAAAGTTCGTTGTTGTGAATTCTTCAAAACCGATCAGCACTGCTATTTATACCCTTTGGATACAACAGTAATAAATGTTATCAGTAGACATGTCGTGTGTATCCAAAGTGAAATAATTGCAGCGACTTAAATGCTTGTACTATACACGTACATCTTCATTAAATGATTTTCCCTTTTTAGCATAATATGTGCCGTATCTCGTTGAAAACATATCTCTGTCATCACATGCATACCATGCAGCATAAAATCATAAATATATCATATAAAATAATATGTAATCATCTAAAAATATTTTTCCCCTAGTCATGCACTCATTTCTACGTAGTCAGGAAATTTCTAGGCGTTACAAAAAGTTTGTCTTTTTCAACACTGTAAGAAGCAGTTCTTGAATTGGATGTCATTAATTTGCTTGGAGCAAAGAGATCACTTAATTTTATTGTTGTGTGAATACTTGAAAAATCATGATAGCTTATTTATAGTGGAAATGTGATAAGATTATAATATAGCCAACGATCAAGATTATCTGAAAATCCAATCCGACGGTCATTATTTAGATCCGAAATCATTCAATCCGACGGTCATTGTTTAGATATAAAAATCCAATCCGACGGTCATTGTCTAGATCCAAAATCATTCAATCCAACGGTCATTGTTTAGATCTGAAAATCCATTCCGACGATCATTATTTAGCTCCGAAATCATTAAATCCAACGGTTATTTTTTAGATCTGAAAATCCAATCTGATTCTTTAGATCCGAAATCATTCAATCCAACGGTCATTGTTTAGATCTAAAAATCCAATCCGACGATCATTGTTTAGATCCTGTAGGGTCGAAAAAGCAGCTCGGGAGTTCAGAGCGGGGGGAGGGGGGTGAATGAACTCCTCTGCTAATTTTAACTGAAAAATTGTTCAAAAGATTATACAGTTCGTTGCTAATCTCAAACATGTGTTACCAACTTGGAGGATTTTCAGTGATATGCTGTTGTCTTGTGTAATAAAATGATTTATGGGGAAAGAACACGATTCAACAGTGAACAGTTAGAGTGCGTAAATATAAAAGATTAGGTCAAGAATTTGTTTCTGGAAGTTCAAAGTTTAATCTCCTACGTCTTCTCTTCTTCCTCAACAAGAAGGATTTCCAATAGAATATTTGATTGATACAACTCTTGTAACAATCCGATCTGACAACCAGCAGCTGCAAGAACTCCTAGAACTCAATCAACAAACACAGACACGCGATCTGGTTCGAAATACAATGAATACAACTCTAAGCTGTTTTGCTATTCTAGTACTCTCACGCTCTGTTTATGATTATACAGTGTAAACTCAACACTACAGAGTGTGTGTACAAATATTGTGTGACAGAAAGGATTGATAAAAATCTGTGTGTGTGTGTCACTTTCTGTCTGAGCTGGTTTAGAGAATGAACTATGTTCTCGCTCTTGAAAGCTTGTATGTTTGAAAGTTCGTTGTTGTGAATTCTTCAAAACCGATCAGCACTGCTATTTATACCCTTTGGATACAACAGTAATAAATGTTATCAGTAGACATGTCGTGTGTATCCAAAGTGAAATAATTGCAGCGACTTAAATGCTTGTACTATACACGTACATCTTCATTAAATGATTTTCCCTTTTTAGCATAATATGTGCCGTATCTCGTTGAAAACATATCTCTGTATATCTGGGATTTGCTCAAAGTAGTTCCAACGACTACAAATTGATACCGAGAAGCAAGAAAATCTGACATCCATTTTGCCAAGTTGTCTTTACTCAGCTGGTTTCCTGATCTGGTTTCTGCATAGAACTTCTCTAATCTGATTCAAGCTGTTCTGCTTGTAATATGCTTTGTACTATTCCAGATTCTATTCTTCGTTCACAACTGTTTTCTTTTATTGAAACACAAGCCTTCCTGATTGCATCAATCTCTTCTAAAAAAATATGGCTTGTCCTTCTCTAACACTATCACTGAACCAGTTCTTCTTTGAGCTGTTCTCAACTGATTGAATAGAAGCTGTTCTATCTGATCTATTTCGATATACTCTGCTCTTGTAAATTGATCTGAACTCAATCTACTCTTCTATCAACTGATAAACTAAAGAGATATTAGTTCTGTTCTTCTGAGCTGATTTGTCTTTAACCAGCTTGGTTAAATTGCCTGAGCTGATTTGTCCTTAACCAGCTTTGCTCTGGTCTCTAAGTCTCTGAGCTGGTTTGACCTTTACCAGCTTAGCTCTGTCCAGCTTAGCTAATATATGATTTCTATAATCAACACAGTATACTCTGTCTTGAACTGATCGATCCATTTTTGAGCTGATTAATCTTTTTTATTTGTCTTCACCAAAACTTTATAAATTTACTCTAACAATTTTCCCCTTTTTTGTGATGACAAACTTTTATGTAGAAAAATATATTTTATTAATATGTTAAATAATTTACAAGTACCAGATCAACCAATCACACGAATACAGATCTACGCCCCAAATCCTACAGAACCGTCTCTTTTTACTGCTTGGTCATTCCCCCCTTTTGGCATCACTCATTTCCTTGAAGTGATTAACCAATTCGGCTAGCTGTATCTTGAAAAAATCCAAATCGCTAGTTATCTGCAGTTGATGCTCTGTAAATTGACAATCCAGGCTAGTTTCCAACGCCGTTTGGGAAGAGTTAACGTTGGCTGCCACCTGATCTATCTTCTTAGATAAATTTCGCCTGGAGATTTCAGATTCGTGCTTCATATATGTTTGAGTATCCCTTATCATATAAACTTTTGAATCCAGGGACTCCACGACTTTCTTCACCTCTTTAATCTCCGAAGCAGCATCAAAATCAGCTTGGAGTCTGGAAAAATTTATGGGCTACGGACTAGCTTGGGCAAAATCTTCTTCGTCTTCTTCGCTGTTATTTTCTCTATATGCAGTATATCGTACCATCTATAAACGTGAAACAGGATCCTGACGATCCTAATTATTTCTAACTAAGGTGGAAGAATGTACAGAAAAACTTGAATGACTTGTACTTGAGTGGGAGGAACCAGCTTGAGCCTGTCGCTCATCTGCCTGCTCTGCTTCCTGAGTTGGTTCTTCATGAGCCTGTTGCTCATAAGCCGGTTGATCATCTCCTTGAGCCGGATGCTCCTCTTACTGAGCCTGATGCTCCTCCTCCTGAGCCTGATGCTCTTGAGAATTCACAGCCTCTGCCTCAGTCTCCTCCACATTCTCAACAACCTGACTAATCTCCTCAATATGCTCCTGAGATTGTTGCTCAATCCTCACAGTCTCTTTGTCCTCCGGAGTTGGTTCTTCCTCGTGAGCCCGATGCTCAATGGAAAGAATCCTCTGCTCCACTTCCTTAGCCGGTTGCTTCTCTGCCTCCTGATCTAGATCTGTGGTTCCTTGATTGGAAGTTATGCGCCCCACAGTTCAGGTGATTTGTAGAGTATCATCTGGAGTAGAACCTGTAACCGAGGACTCTGGAACTAGAAGGGGTAGACCATCTAGTTGTAGTAGAGCCCTGTGCTGCATTACAATTACCTTAAGCTCACGGTCGAGAAACCGAATACACAAATGATCGTAATTTGCAGACGGCTTTGCTTGATCAAAGTGAGCTCGATACTCATCTACCCTCTTCTTCAACTCTCATACATCTTGTACAACATCAACATCCACCGCTACAATAATTCAGACACCAGCTCTGTCTCAGCCCATGACATAAACTCATCTTCTATTTTAGCCAAAGTAGCAATTGGCATCATCGACGTTACTGTATTCAGCCTCACCTCAGTGCGAAAGTGTGCCCATTTATCATATGCATCCATCTTGCTGGACACATCTTCCCAAGCTGAGTTAAGCACCAACAGACAGTGCTCCTCCACTGGGTTTGGCAAAGCATAGGCTTCAAGAATCTCTTTTCCCTTCGCAGCTGGGTCTATCTTGGGCAGGAAATGCGTTTCCCAGTTGATTTCCCGAATCTCCATGGGAGAAAAATGCCCTTACCAGCAGAAGTCGTAGACCGTTGAGCTGGTTGTTCAGGTTCAGTCCTGACCACAATAGAACGCCCCTTGTCAACAGCATGTGCTTCCACTGCTTCAGTGGACTCCACATCATCCTCAACCTCAGCTGGAATTTCAGGAGCTGGACCAGGATTGGATTCTGCCTGGTTGTCAACAGTGTGCTTCACCGGCTTGGTCCTCTTCGTCCTCTGCTTCTTCCTAATTTGCACCAGAGGGAGAGACACTGTAGATTCCGAATCCGATGAAGCCAAATCCAGTTTGCACTTTGGAGCAACGCCACCTTTCTTCCTTACGCCCAACTTAGACAAAGGACGAGAGTCCTCGTCTGAGCTGATCCCAGACTTGGACTTGGTTGGAGCAGCTTGGCTTCCAGCCACTGTCTTCTTCATCACTACAACCTTTTCCTCTTTTTCTTCTCCACGACCTTCTCCATGGCCTTCTCCACGGCCTTATCCTTCGTCAGCGACTGCAGACCTTCAACAGTGAATTTGTTTTCACTGGATGTGTCCCCTGAAGCCTTGCTCGATTCATCAGCTGGGACAACAGCTTGATTCTTCTTCATGTAGGTGAGAACAGATCTGTTGTTCAACACCTTCAGGGGATGCAGCTTGACAAACTCCCCGAGGTCTGTTTTCACCACTTTCTCCATCAGAATGCTCATCTTCACTGCAAATCCCTGTGAATACTTGCTTGGGGTATGCACCATAGCAACCAATGTTTGGAACAGCATGTGTCCCCAGTTCACTTGCAAACCTGCACTGATAGCCACCATCAAGTAAAACTTTTCAGATGTCACCACATCGAAGGAACCAGCTTTGGCGCACAGTGCCTTGGCTACAATGTCATGTAGCAGTCAGTACTCAACCTTCATCTCCTTTTTCTTGTTCGACGGTCGGAAAGCAACATCAGTAACAGAAAATCTCATCTTCATCTTTGACACTGCTTTTGCCAGAAGATCAGTAAAACCGACCAGTCCCTCTGTGGGCAGTTGAAACATCGTTGCAAAAACATCTTTTGTTATGACCATCTTCCTGTTGGCCACAAAGCTCACAATCGTGCCTGCGATAACGCATTGGCAAAAAACTCAATCACCGCTCCCTCATATACTGAACCAGAAACCCCCAGAAAATCTTTCAGCCCTGTTTCTTCCAGAGTCTTGAACATTGTTACCATCCCGACGTGCTCCATGCCCAGTACCGATTCAAAGTTAACCTGCATAGCATTGACATTGAAATAAGCGGCCATTTCGTAGATTGAGGGTTAGGAAATTTTTGAAATATAAAAGAATTGCTAAATATTGCATAGGAATGCTTGAAAGATTTGAAAGCGTACTGGAAAAATAGAAAGAGAAAAGGTTTATGTGCGAATAAGGATAGAGAAGGGTTTTAATGGACACGTGTCATCCTGAGATTTAAAAGACATTTGAAATTCTGAACAAATGACCGTCCGATTTTAAAAAGAATTGGAAAAACAAATCAATCTCAACCGTTCGATTTAATATACCAGCATATAAACACTTATTCAAACATCGTGAAAATATCACACTGTATATATCTCTAAACTGGACCAGATCAGCGTGGAGTTGACCAGCTCGAAGACAAACAACGGACTTTTAGTATTATTTGTTTGAATTTATATGTTCCCACTGAACAAATGCATGCAGAACGCAATTATGACATATCTAAGAGACCTAAAATATTTCTAAAATAAGAAAACTTAGCGTCGGGTAGAGGCTTGGTGAAGATATCAGCAAATTGCTGATGCGTTGGCACATGCTCCACCCGAACATCCTTCTTCAGCACATGATCTCGAATGAAATTATGAGGATTGAGAAATTCTATTAGTGATTAATTTGTTTCGTAGGATTAGTCACGGGATTTTGGGTTGTCGAATTTCTCTAAGTGTTAGAAACCAGTTGCAGCAAAATTCAAGAGTCAACGCGAGTCAACGGTACTGTAGCTCATAGCTGGTGGAATTTAAATCAGTAGTTACGCTTGAAGAAGTAATCTGCTGGCAGTAGTTGCGCTTGATGAGGTTGCTGCTGGCAGCAAGCGCGCAATTGCGAGAATGATCGAGGAAGCGACACATGTTGGTCAACCTTTTTGGCGTTGACTGCTGGATTGTATCGCTATCAGCTGTTGCGTTGTGAGGAATTGTCCCAGCTGAATGACCAGCTGCTGGTTTGAGGAACCAGTCGTGGGAGCAACGCGACGTCGTTTTATTAAGTTGAAACACAGCGTTTTGGGTATTGCGTCTGGTACCAGTAGCGAGGGATCTGTTGCGTGGTTTATCCAGTCGCTGGGTTGGTTAACCAGCTGTTGACAGATATTATGACGTGTCCTTTACGTCATCGTTTTGAATTGTTTCGCGTAACCAGGCGTTGGTGGTTTTTGGAGGAATATGTTACCAGCCTTTGGTTGCTTCGCAAGAGAAATCTGTTGTCAGCTGGTGGAACGCTATGGCGTCGTTTTGTTTAGTTGGAACGGTGTCATTTTGATGCTACTTTGCAAATGCAATGCCTGGTGGTTTCTGCTAGTTTTGTTAAGAGGGAATCTGGTTTCTGTTGAAAGCAACGACTGGTATCTGTTGTGAGATACCTACTGTTCACGACGTCTGGTTATTTTGAGAACAGCAGTAGTGGATTGAGAGATATATAGATAAGTGTTGATCGACACTTAGAATTATTCTGAACCCGATATTTCTTATCTCCAATATCCAAACCCTCGTTTTAGCTACTGTTCACCGTGACTTTTCTCCGTCGATTGTCGCCGCTTCCCGCCGTTGTTTTGAGTGAACTTGGTGGCTCTGGATTCCTTGTGAGTTGCTCTACCGACTGTTACCCATTTGAGGCTGTAGAAAGACCTTGGGAGGATCGCGAAGTTGTTGCTTTCTTCATGTAGTGGAACCCGTTAGTTCTCTACTAATTTCAGATTCTGGGTAAGCATTTTCCTACCATTCTAAGCTTAGTATTGGCTGTAGTACTTTGTTTAGAAGTAGAACTGGATTCGAGTTTTTGGCCGTAGGAATTTGTATGTTGAGGTTCAGATTTGAGTTATATATGAACTAAGAATGAGATGCCTTGTACAGATTTCAGCTTCCAGGAACTTCGTTGTGGTTGGACGTGACCAGCGAAGGGTAGAATTGTGCAGGAAGAAACTGTAGTTCCTTGGTAATTATCTGTTGAGGTAGAATCAACTGTTGAAGGTACGATTGAGCGTGATTTAACAGCTTCGAGCATAACTTGCTAGTATTGAAGTTATGAGTTTGGCTTCTATGGAATATGTGATTATGTGAACTGCCTGAGTTACTGATTTGTAGGTGCTGCTTACATATTCTATGCATGTAGAAATCAGGTATATTTTCCTTGTCATTCATGCATACATCTTGAGCCAGATTGATCGATTTATGACCCGAGATTAGAGCCACGTTGTGACTGGGCGACTGATGTGGTGTGCCTGAAAAGTCCAACGCTATCATCGGAGTGGTGAGCGACTGACTTGTCGTTTCGGAATACCACCGATCTGTGATGGCTGATGGGCCGGAATATCATGGATCGATGAGTCCACCGGTTGACTTACTTTAGAGGCTCGACTGATTTTGATTTGCCAGTTGACTTACTGGTCTTGATATCCGATTTTCCTTGATAGCCTCATGCATCTCATGACTTTATATATTGCATGTTTATGAGTTGCTTTTTATTTTAGAGCTTTTCGTACTGAGGCTTGACCTCGTATTTCTTTTCCTGTTTTGTGTTGTTTGGGTCTGTGTTACCCAATTACAAGATCTTCAGGTAACCAGGCTGGACCGAGTGGAGGGCCAACTGGTCGATCCCCGTTTCCTCGAGTCCCTGTCTATTTATGATATGTATTGAACCGAGGGATGCCCCGTGTTTTATTGTATTTGGGGATCTGTATTTTGAATTGAATATTGTTGTTACCTGAATTGTTGGAGTTTGAGTTAACTCTTATTTTGATTACGATTATTTTGAATGATGTTTTAAGTTCAGGTCCAATTGTATTCCGAAAATTTTTAAGCCCGATTTTACGCTTCCGTGATTATGTGCTTAATTTGTGCTCTAATCTTGTGAGATTAGCACGGGGCCTGACAGAAATGATGTCTGATGTCAATGTACTTGGTCCTGGAGTGCAGTACGGGGTTCTGAGTGATCGCTATAGCACTTGTATTGTCGCATAAAATGGGTGCCTCTGCTGCATCAACGTCGTAGTCCCTGAGCTGTTGTTGAATACAAAGAATTTGAGCACAGCAGCTCCAGCTGCAAGGTACTCCACCTCACCTGTAGACATGGCTATTGATGTCTATTTCTTGCTAAACCATGAAATCAGTCTATCACCCAAGAACTGGAAATTCCCACTTGTGCTACTCCGATCAAGCTTGCAACCTACGTAATCTGCATCATTATAACAAATCAAATTGAAACTTGAGTCTTTGGGATACCAAATATCCAAGCTGCTTCGCTTGTAGACCTAGAAAAAATGTCAACTCCCCCATCATGCTCATCTCGAACTTGTCCTGCATAATCTTGGAAAATTTATCACAAATCTTCGGATTAGTTGAGCCAAAGATAATTTCATTGACATAGATCTGTACTAATAAAACGTGATCATTATTAACAAATTTAAACGATGTCTTATCTACAGAGCCGATAACAAAATCATGATCAATGATAAATTTGGACAGAGTATCATACCAAGCTCGATGAGCTTGTTTCAAACCATACAGAGCTTTATCAAGCTTATACACGACGTCTGGTTTGATATGATCTACAAATCCAGGAGGTTGTGTAACATACACTTCCTCATTTAGGATGCCGTTTAAGAATGCACTTTTAAATCCATCTGATAGACCTTGAAATTCTTAAATGCAGCATATGCAAGGAAAATGATTATGGCTTCTAGTCTAGCTACAGGTGAAAATGATTCCTCAAAATCTATGCCTTCTTCCTATCTATATCCTTGAGCTACTACCCTAGCCTTGTTTCGAACTACGTTTCATTTTCATCTAATTTATTTCTAAAGACCCATTTAGTACCTATTATATTCTGGTCAGTAGGTCCAGGAACTAAATCCCACGCTCTGATACGTTCAAACTAGCTAAGTTCTTCTTGCATAGCTTCTATCCAACTTGGGTCAACTAAGACTTCGTCTATCATCTGGTCTCGTGTCCTAAGAGATGCAATAGGGTTACCGATGACCAGCTCGGATGGATGATTCTCATTCCACCGAAAACATGGTCTGTAAGAGGTTGATACTTCATTCTGATAGTCGATTCTAGCATCCTGTTCCCCCTGCGAACCTTCTGGATCATCTGGAAAACCACTTGTTGATCTATCAACTTGTGCATGTTCTCCACCAGCTGGAACGTGATCTGGATCAGCTTGCGCACGATCTGGATCAGTGTTGCTTGAACCGACACTCACATCTGGCACACCTGTTGCTTGCTGGTCCTGTACGAAATCACTGTTAGTCAAATTAATGACTCAATGTTACCTGTGACACCAGCTTGCACAACATCTTGAATATCAGCGTTAGTAATAGGTATGTCCAATGCTTGCTGGTCACCAGCTTGGAATCTATTATGTGCCTCATCGTCACTTGATTCATCCAGATTAGTTGACTCCAGACGAGAACACAAGTCGTTTAGCTTAGAAGCTGATGTTGATCTGAAGCTGGTTTCATCAAATACCACGTGAGCTGATTCTTCAACAGTTAGCGTCATGTTGTTGAAAACTCTGTAAGCTTTCTCACTGTTGAATATCCTAGGAATATAACTGCATCAGATTTAACATCGAAAGCTTTTTAGATAAGTTTTACCATTGTTATGGATAAAACATCTACATCCAAACATCCTGAAATCAGGTTTCTTGTCATTCCAGATCTCATACGGGGTTACATTATGATGCTTGTTAATCATCGATCTGTTCTGAGTGTAGCAAGCTGTGTTAACTGCTTCTGCCCAAAATTTCTTTGAAATACCGGAATCAGCAATTATTGTTGTAACAGCTTCTTTTAAAGTACGGTTTCTACACTCAGCTAACCCGTTTTGCTGATGTGTTCTAGCTGCAGACATCTCGTGCTTGATTCCAGTGTCATCCAGATAAGAGAATATTTTAAAATTAAAAACTCTGTTCCTCTGTCACTCCTTATCCGGTTGTCATTGCAGGATTGCTCATTTTGTAAATGTTTTAAAAGCTTGATCAGCTGGTCGGCAGTTTGATTCTTAGATTTTAAAAACAACACCCAAGTAAATTTTTGAAAAATCGTCAACAACGATAAGGGTGTGCTTCATTCCCCCTACGCTGGTCACGGGTATGGGACCGAAAAGATCCATATGTAAAAGCTCCAGCTTACGCGAGGTTTTGTTACTGCCTCTGTTTTTAAAAGTTGATTTTATATGTTTTCCCAGCTGATAGGCAGAGCAAACCTTGTCTTTTGAAAATTTAAATTTGGGAAAACCAGTTACTAACTCACGCTTACTCAGATTTGCAATAGTTTTGAAATTAAGATGATTCATCCACTATGCCATAGCCAGCTCTTGGAAGAGTCAGCTACTACGAAAGTTTGTTTAGTATGTGACTGATCTAACCAGTCTATTTTGTAGGCATTCCCCGATCTATAACCTACCAACACATTCAGACCTTCCGTATTTTGAACAGTGCACGTGTGCTTTTGAAATTTAACATAATAGTTACTGTCACATAACTGACTGATACTGATCAAGTTATAGCACAAGTTCTCAACAATGAGAACATTGTTGACAGTAAAGTTACCATGGGTAAGCTTACCCTTACCCACAGTGTTACCGTCTGAATTGTCACCGAAGGTGATCTTGGGTCTGTTGTATGTTTTGATATCTATCAGCAGCTTGGCATATCCAGTCATGTGCCTCGCACATCAAATATCTAGATACCACGTAGATTGCTCCAGTCTGGAAACCTGCTGTTCCTACAATCACAAATAAAACGGATTCGGTTTAGACCTTTCGGAACCACACTTGGATAATTTTAACCACTCTACCAGTAGGTGCATCAAAGTATGTGTGCGGTTTGTGTGTGTTCTGTGATCTGGAATGAGTTGGATAAGCAACATATTTGCCCTGTGATATGGACTTATTGTATCTGGTCCTGTACTGTCTGTTCTTCGTAGAAGCTTTCGAGAACTGGCCTTGTTTTCTACCACCAGATTTGGGTTTACCCCTCATCAGTTCAACTCGTTTCTTGATCTAGCTCTCTTTGGGCTTCTCAGGAGCAGTATACCCCAGCCCGAAAAATCGTCCTTGCCAGATCGGAGGCCTAGCTTCTATTTTTACCTCATCAGATTGCGCCTCTACGGGTTGTCCCGTGTTGGATCTTACAAAGTTTATGGTTTGAAACTTTGTCCTATCTAGCTGTGGTACAACTTGTCTCTGTTTTGTTGCTATCATTGCTAATATAGCCTAGTCCGGATCTATCACCAGATGGCTTCATAGCTCCATGAAACTTATCCAGGGATGCAGAAGACTTGGTCCAGGAGCTTATTATATCAGCTAAGCGCTTATTCTCATTTAGCATCTCCTGTGACCTGCTTCTCAATTTGTCATTCTCAGTAGACATCTTACTAAGAGCAGCTTGCATTTCACTTGAGTTCACCAGCTCAAATTTAGTAGCACAACTCTCTTTTTCAGCCTTTACTTCCTCGAATGACTGAGAAAGCTTTTTGTCTTCTTGGACCATGTCATTTAGTGCCGTGACTAGGTCCTCCCGTGTAAATTCTAGATTGGAGAAATCAAATACCTCTCGGTGTCATCGGCCATGAGACACTGTACGGCATCCTCGCTTTCACTGGATGAGGAAGTTCCTGAGCTGGATTACTCTGAATCAGTGTCGGCCCATGCACTCTTGTTTTCCTCAGCCACCATTGCTTTCTCTGTCCTCCTCTTCCGGTAAAACTTCTTCTCTTTCTTGTCCTTGTTGGTACCGCGATCTGGTTGCTTCTTGGTATCCAGCTTGGGCTTCCTGCAGTCAGTAATGAAGTGACCCAACCTACCACAGTTATAACATTTGTAATCAGAAGAAGTATTTTGATTCTTTTTATTAGAATCGAAAGAGATGGGTTATGATTTCACGTAAATTTCCCAAATTTCTTAATGAAAAGGGACATGGCGTCGTTTTTGATCTCTTCAACTGATTTGCTGCTTGAGGGGCTCTGTTCTGGTATGGTAGCAGCAAGAGCTTTAGTTGACTGGGATGTAGAAGGCTCTGATTCTGCTCTTGTCTCTAGCTCGAACTCGTAGGCCTTCAGATTAGCGAACAGGTCATGCAACTCCAGCTTATTCAAATATTTGTATTCCCGCATGGACATTGTCTTCACATCCCATTCCTTGGACAGTGCATGCATCAGCTTCAGAGCCATCTCCTTGTTGCTATATTCTTTCCCCAATCTTGTCAGCTCAATCACCAGAGAGTTGAACGGTTCATTGAATTCTCCCATTGTCTCCTCAGGCTTCATCCTGATCAGTTCAAACTTCTGGAGGGCTACAGTAAGCTTGTTCTCTTTTGTCTCCTCATTCCCCTCACAGATTTGTGTCCGCTTCTCCCATATTTCTTTCGCAGTTGTGCAAGTCTGGATCTTGCTAAACATATTGTTGTCTAGCGTCTTGTACATAATATCTTTGGCTACATCTCAGATTTGATTTCTTTTTGTTCTCAGATGTCCACTCCATCCTGGGCTTCTCTACCCACTGAGCAGCACCTGCAGTTATGGCTAAAGCTGTGTTAGGCTTCATGATATTTATGGGCCGTCTGTGATGACGAACCACATATCTTCATCCTGACTGGGTAGTTCGGATCTTCCAGACGTTGTAATCCTCCTTAGAAAACATAGAAATTTTGTTGTGAGAGATCGAAATATTTAATGAATATAAAAGAAAATATGTTCAAGCACTGAGATTCCGAGCTCTAATACCACTTGTTAGGATCGAAAAAGCAGCTTGGGAGTTCAGAGGGGGTGAGTGAACTCCTCTACTAGTTTTAACTGAAAATTGTTTCAAAAGATTTTACATCTCGTTGCTAACCTCTAAGTTGTGTTACCAGCTTGGAGGATTCTCAGTGATATGCTGTTGTCTCGTGTAGTAAAATGATTTATGCGGAAAGAACACGATTCAATAGCGAACAGTTAGAATGCGTAAATGTAAAAGATAAGGTCAAGAATTTGTTTTTGAGTTCGGAGTTTAATCTCCTATGTCTCCCCTTCTTCCTCAACAGAAAGCATTTCCATTAGAAGATTTGATTGATACACCTCTTGTAACAACCTGATCCAACAGCCAGCAGCTGCAAGAACTCCTAGCACTCAATCAACAAACACAGACACGTGATCTGGTTCGAAATTCAATGAATACAACTCTAAGTTATTTTGATATTCTAGCACTCTCAAGCTCTGTTTATGATTATGCAGTATAAACTCAACACTACAGAGTGTGTGCACAAATATTGTGTGACAGAAAGGATTGATAAAAAATATGCGTGTGTGTGTCACTTTATGTCTGAGCTGGTTTAGAGTACGAACTCTGTTCTCGCTCTTGAAAGCTTGTATGTTTGAAAGTTCGTTGTTGTGAATTCGTGAATCGTAGTTCGTAGCTCGTAACTTCTTCACAACTGATCAGCTCTGCTATTTATACCCTTTGGATACAACGATAATAAATGTTATCAGTAGACACGTAGTGTGTATCCAAAGTGAAATAACTGCGCGACTTAAATTGTACTGTATACGTACATCTTCATTAAATGATTTTCCCTTTTTAGCATACTCTACGTCGTATCTCGTTGAAAACATATTTGTATATATCTGGGATTAGCTCAAAGTAGTTCCAACGACTACAAATCGATACAGAGAAGTCAAACACTCCACATCAATCTGTACTAAATCAAAGCAATATGAAATCCATTTTTCCAAGTTGTCTTTACTCAACTGGTTTTCCGATCTGGTTTCTGCGTAGAACTTCTCTATTCTGGTTCAAGCTGTTCTGCTTCTAATCTGCTCTATACTAATCCAGATTGTATTCTTCGTTCACAACTGTTTTCTTCTATAGAAACACAAGCCTTCCTGATTGTTAGAGTAGATGCCCAACTAGCCAACTTGTGGCGTATGGGTTTTATTGACTCTTGTACAAACGATCTTTATATATGATATTCGCATTCTTTTATATGGCATTCTTTACTTTCATTATGTGTGTAATGATTTACAATTGTGTTGAGTAAAGACCTAGAATACACTAAAGCGTATGTTAGATGTGATAGTGGGTATGACGGCTATCATGAAAAGCATCTAATAGTCGCTGTGTATTCTGAACACGTTCCTAGTCGATTGGGCCATCAAAATGAGGATAAGGCCGCCCGAGTTCGAGACTAGTATCTGCGATGCGAAGTACCATGTTTCATTGGTAGGGAACATTGTGATGTTCTGAGCATGCAGATAGATAGTGACCTGGTGATCTATCGAACTACCCTCCTTCGAAATGAGGATAAGGCCGCCCGAGTTCGAGACTAGTATCTGCGATGCGAAGTACCATGTTTCATTGGTAGGGAACATTGTGATGTTCTGA
>KQ999417.1:491306-507253 GCA_001598015.1 Dorcoceras hygrometricum | reverse complement strand
GATATCGTCATTTGGACCCGGGCCCGTTGGACCGGCCCAAGTCCAACTTTAAGTCTATATATTTAGACTTGTTTTAGTGACTTGATTAACACAACTAGACTACACTAAACCTAACCCTAGCGTGAGCCGCCGCCTCCCTTCTCCTCTCCCGCCGCCGCCGCCGCCCAACTTCGCCGTAATTTTGTTCCGGCCTAGTTTTTCGAAGAGAATCCGATCGTGCTGATCTCGTCAGGACTTCTAGTACAGTCTGACGAAGGAGTCTCGGATCTGGTCGTGGACCGGATTGGCGTATCTACCAGAAGCGCCGGGTTCTTGAAACACCGGTTGGAGCCAGGCACAAGGGAATTTTGTTCCGGCCTAGTTTTTCGAGGAGAATCCGATCGTGCTGATCTCGTCAGGACTTCTAGTGCAGTCTGACGAAGGAATCTCGGATCTAGTCGTGGACCGGATTGGCGTATCTACCAGAAGCGCCGGGTTCTTGAAACACCGGTTGGAGCCAGGCACAAGTGCCAGCGAGGTAACACGCCTGAAACACCCTATGTATGTCGATACATTGATGATTGAATTTTTCGTATTGATCGCCTCCCGGTTTTATTTTTTTGTTCTTCCGCTGCCTGACCGGGGGCGGATCCGGATCCCCAACACTGATTGCATCCATCTCTTCTAAAAGAATCTGGCTTGTCCTTCTCTAACGCTATCGTTGAACCGGCTCTGCTATGAGCTGTTCTCAACTGATTGAATACAAACTGTTCTATCTGATCTGTCTCGATATACTCTGCTCTTGTAAATTGATCTGAACTCAATCCGCTCTTCTATCAACTGATAAACTGAAGAGATATTAGTTCTATTCTTCTGAGCTGGTTTGTCTTTAACCAGCTTGGTTAAATTGCCTGAGCTAGGTTGTCATTAACCAACTTTGCTCTGGTCTCTAAGTCTCTAAGCTGGTTTGACCTTTACCAGCTTAGCTCTATCCAGCTTAGCTACGATCTGGTTTCTTTAATCAACGCAATACTCTATCTTGAACTGGTCGATCCATTTCTGAGCTGATTAATCTCTTTATTTGTCTTCACCAAAACTTTACAAATTTACTCCAACAGATCCGAAATCACTCTTATCTTCTAAGTCATTATATATGGATCGATAATCATACTTTAAACCGCCACATTTTGAATCCTCACTAACACCAAAATGTTTTGTCATTCTCAGTTTAATGCATCATCCTCTAGTTCATCTTCACTTTCAGACATTGAAGATGAAACATAGCTAGATTGGATAAATGATGTTAAGAATTATGAAAATAAAATAAAAGCAATATTGAATATTATAGCTCAAGATCAACAGATGGTTGCTACGTACATCGTCCAATAGGAGCAAGAAGTCATACATGGTGGTTCAATTCCTAGTCATATAGTAATTTATCGTGAACGAGAAATCGCTGATCTTAATTTGTTCAATGATTATTTTCTGATAATCCAACATATAACGAAGCTATGTTTCGAAGAAGATTTCAAATGTCTCTAAATCTTTTCCTTCGTATAGTTGAAGCGGTTAAGAATCATGATATCTATTTCACACAATGACATGATAGTGTGGGACGCCTTGGGCTATCGACACTTCAAAAGGCAACAGCTGCATTGCGTATTCTAGACTACTCTTTACCTGCTGATGCTATTGATGAATACATCAAAAATTGGAGAGTCAACTACAATTGAATGTATGAAACGCTTTTATCGAGCTATAATGGAAATTTTCTCGGGAGAATACTTGAGGCCACCCACTGGCAATGATATTGCAAGATTACTCTATATTGATAAACAACGAGGATTCCCTGGAATGTTGGGAAGTTTTGACTATATGCATTTGAAATGAAAAAATTGTCCCACGGCATGGGCAGATCAATATGCAGGTCGCATCAGATCTCCAACAATCATTTTAGAAGTTGTGGCTGATTATGATATTTGGATATGGCATGCATATTTTGGTATGACGAGATCGAATAATGATATCAATGTTTTACGTTCGTCCAATCTATTTTCCAACATTGCACAAGGTATTGCTCCTCCAGCTCATTATACAATTGGAGAAAAAGAATATGATACGAGATATCACTTAACTGATGGTATTTATCCAAAATGGTCAACTATAGTCCAAACTATACATGATCCGCGCGGTCCAAAAAAGAAATATTTTGCAATGAAACACGAGTCCTGTAGAAAAGACGTGAAGCGTGCATTTGGTGTTCTCCTGTCCCGATTTGCGATCGTTGCATCACCAGCAGCTGCTTGGAAGAAACATCATTTGCATGATATAATGACATCATGTATTATAATGCATAATATGATTATCGAAGATAAATTGACCTTAGTGCACCCATTGAAGAAATGAGAGAAACACCAGCTTCGCACGTAGAAATGATTGTTATGCATAATATGATTATCGAAGATAAATTGACCTTAGTGCACCCATTGAAGAAATGAGAGAAACACCAGCTTCGCACGTAGAAATGATTGTTGATGAGCATATCAGATTTCAAGAGTTTCTCAGTCGATATAAAAAAATAAAAGACAAATATGCTCACTATGCACTACGAAATGCTTTAATTGATCATATATGAGAGGAATATAGTTTCTCAACTGTTTGAAGTCAGATTCGTATTATGTTGTTCAATTAAATTTTATGTATCCAAGTTATTTATCCATTTTTAATTAAGTCACTTATATTAATTAATATCAAATGATAATGTCATCAGTATAATTTATTATTAGAATAATAAAATTTTTTAATAATAATTATATTGTTAAATTTATTAAAATATAAAATGTAAATATAAGAAATTCATTATAGAATTAATGGAAATATCCGATAATATACCTTTTGGTGCAAGATTTGAAGTAAATGAGTTGGAGATGCATATTGTATTTGGTGCAGAAATTGCATCATTTTAGTGCAGAAATTGCACCAAAATAGAGTTGCGAGTTGGAGATGGCCTAACAGTTTAAATTCTAAACATTGTAATTCAATTATTAAATTTTTTTAACAGATTTATGTTTCTATTGATAGTTGAATTTCTAATTAATGGTTGTTTGTGGCAATGTGAGATTTGAGTTGGACCAATCATACTTAGCTTTTCTTATTGATTTTCGATTTAAATATTAAAAAGGAAAACAAAGACTTTATCAGGACTATTAACTTTGATAGGTTTATTATCATATATATAAACTTCCAGATTCTATTTCATAAACATATATGTTTTGCATTTTAATATACATTCTTTGTATACTTAAAACATAATCAATATAAGACTAAATGGAAAAAGAAGTAATAAAAGGTATATTCGGAAGTTAGAGCTATCTTAAGAATCTAAGTTAATCGAAAGCTCAAATTCATTATGGTTATACGTAGGAGGTCATTCTGAAAAATCTCTATTCTGTAATTTGATATAATTCAAAGAATACTTTGTAATTTGATATAATTAAAATAATTATTAATTCTATACATGAGTTTTACCTTTTTCCAATTTTTACTGGAGGTGCTCCACCCTTGTAATCCACCTAGTTATTATCTAGCGACATTTTCCTTGATTGAAACAAAACTGTGTAAGTTACACAATATCGGGACTTTACAGATGCAACTGGCAATATACGCAAAAATGATAAATAAATATCCATTGATGGTGATTCTTCGATATAGACTAGAACACAGAGGAAATGTAAGGCTTTTTACAATTTTGTTCTATATAACAGCTACTATTTTTTATGGAATAAATGACACAAAAAACAGAGGTCGTTTTCTTGAAGTTTTGAACTGCTGCCCATTGAATTTAAATGAACCGCCAAGGTAAGTTACATGGGATTAACTATACCTTCGATATCATTAAAAGGAGAGGTCGCTAGTGGGATCAGGAAGGCAGCTTCCAAAAGATCTTGTGTGCTACCAGAATTCTCTCTGATCCGTGTGATTCGGGTTCTTTCTCGTGTATAGTAGGTTTCCATCTTATGGCACGGGCTATTCGAGCTGCTTTGTCGATCACTTCTGGTGAATCTCGAATGACAACCGTGCCTTCAGGGCGTAACATTCGATCCATTTCTACCATCAAATCCACGAGGTTGCACCTGCATTTCAGTCTAGATGATTAAAACGGTGCAAAAAAGAAGATTTTAGGATTCAACTATTGATTGAGAGAACAAAAAAAGTCCAGATGAGTGGCATCATCTCTGTATGAAGGTATGATGCAGCTAATTTTACATGCAGGAACACAAGCGAAGACTCAGATTACTAGCTAGTGCTCTTAGCTATATTCTAGCTTGTTTGTGCCATGAGACTGGTTTTTTCGAGCAACAGTTTGAAGTTGAGCGATTGTTCCATTAAAAAGTTGTGCATATATAAAATCGTGTGCAGGAGATTAATGCTCGACATCATTTAAAACACCTTTCTCCGCAAAATGGATAGTTGATCTTATAGAAATAAAAATCATTCGCAGGAGATAATAGCAAATGGCATAGAAAATATAGCTGCAATATGTATGGACTAATTAGATGAAAGAAAAATGAAAAAGATGCTTCAATGCTTATGCTAACTGTAAGGAACACAATCTCCTGTAAGACACGAACCTCAGAGACATGTTGGATAGGCAACAAAGATAATTTAGGAATTTAAAATAAAAACAGATACATGTATCTCAAAATATATGGGTTTTCTGATACATAACAACAAGGATTGCTCCTTTTGGCAGACATATCAAAGCGTAGGACTTGGACCGATGTTTGGTTTTAAAAACTGGAGTTATAGTTACACCGTAGCAACTATCTATAACTTCTAAGAAATAGGCGCTTGATCCTATAATAAGTATCAAGTCAAAATAACATATTAGATTCACTTCAAGTTAGAACCACATCAGTTCTTCGGGAAAAATAAGAAATTCTTCAAGACATATATAATCAAATTACTTTTGTGTGTGCGTGTGTGTTTCTTTTTTTTTTATTTTATAACTCTAAATTACTACATCCAATTCTTTTATAGGTTATTGATGGATTTGAAATGATAGGTTTTCCATTCAAGATTTCAGAATGTTTTGAATACAAAATTCAAGTGAATTTCAAATCTATTCATGTCAAGTTGAGCAATTGCAAATAGTTATTGTGATTATTTCGAATACATTTAAGATTAATGTCATATGAAATTAATTTCTCATATCCCTTAAAAAAATCTTACTCCAAATCCAATTCATTAATCAAAGCACAAACATAAAGGTTAATTGATTACCAAATAACAACTAAAGAAATACTAACTTTCATCACATAGTTTCTCATACTTTGAATGATAAGACTATGCTAAATAAAATATTGAAATAAAGCTTAAAATTTTTTTGATGCCTTAACAAATTTATAAGAACGAACGTTAAACAAGACCAACACAGACAACCTTGTACCATGGCCTAATTTGTTCACTATCATTTGAAACTTGACACCATTTATAATGACTAAGTTAATCAAGTCATATGCATGCATATGCAGCTAAAAGTCTAGTTTAATTATGCATTGTGTAGTATCTATGCAGCTCTGTATGTGCCGGTGCAACAGGGATAGCCAAGTATCACTCAGTAGCAGAAAATGCACTTGAAATTTACCAAGGAAAGGGTGATAAAGAGCCAAAGTTAGGTTGAAAAAAGTGCAACGATACTAACTTACCTGTTCTTTCCAGAACTTGGGTCCTTTATCAGAGATTCAATAGCAGCTACATGAATTAGATCGTACGTCCGAGGATAAGTGGAAAAAGGCTCACACCTGCATGCATCAGCCACAAGCAAGATTATTTCAATGGTCAGAACGTCTAACACTAAAAAGCATATAGTGCCATCTCGACCATTGCAGCGAATGAATTTACCTTCATCTATCCACTCTCGTTTACAAGCCTAGACAACATCAGATAGCAAAGGATATAATATAGTGTTGATTCTACTCACCAATCATGGTAAAGTCCAATAAGTCCACGATCATAAATGACATCAAGAGTGGAAGGCTTGCGAGCAGGGACAACATTCATCACCCAAACAGGATCAGATGCTACTGCTGCAGCAAAGCCTCCAAAGAATGCATTCATGTCCATGACATTTCGTATAGATGGAGTTCCTAGTTTCAAGTTAAGCGAGCTTTTGTAATAAGCAACCCTTCTTATCCATCTTCGATTATCAGCTTCAAATACATCCATTCCATTTTTCATGACACCAGCCCGTGAAGGAGCCTTTGTTAATCTCTCAGGCCATTTTGGAATGACCCCAATAGCAACATCTCCCTTGACAGATGTTATCCGGCTCACACATTTCTTCAACTTGAAAGACCTGCAGATTCATTCAGTTAGTCCATGAAATGTAACTGCTGAAAGCCAAAACCAACCATGTTAATTGTAATTTGCAAAATGAAGATCAGCGTCACCTGTTAGTCAAATGGAATAACAAAAACATGAGAATATTAAGACTGAATCATGTGCATTACCATGCAAAACTTGGATCAACAGATCCTTCACAAATATGAAGCCCAAATTCATTTTGATTTAAAGGACATGAATCCCCGTTGGGCTTTTTCCAGATTGCTGTGTTTCCATCAACAACAATGAGCTCATAACACAGTGATCTGGTAACAGCCTGCAGGTCATTCCATTCTTTATCTTGTTTTTGCCACTGTACAGGAGGACCAGAGATGACTAGGAAACCTCCTGGGCGAAGTAATCGATCAACTTCAAGAAAATACGTAGCATCTGAAAAGTAACAAGTTTTCTGCGTTAAAAAGAGGAGACAGGTTACAAAATTTCGACAAATGATATATTTAACTCTAGATGACGGACTCACTGTATGCAGTGAAGGGGATCAGGCACCGAGAACAGTGCACCAAATCAAACGAGAAAGCAGGAAAAGGGAGTCTACTAGTGCCAAGCATTGCAACAAAAGCTGGTACTCCTCTTTCCAAAGCAAACTGTATCTGTGCTTTGTGCGAATCCCTTGGAGCAAAAGAAAGAGTTAAAATCTCTTCAGCAAGCATATATCCACCAAAACTGGCAACCTGAAATATAATGACCACCAAGATTTTTAAAAAGACTACGAAAATCAGTAACAATGTGAAAAGATGACAGCAATTATTACCCCGCATCCCATATCAAGGGCAGTTCTCAGAACTCCACCAGCTATCGGGATATACTGTTTAAGTTTCTCGATGTATTGTACAGCTCCATCTGGGAACATTGTGCCACCTCCAGGGAAAATGAAATGTGGGCCTTCCTTTTTCATCCATCCCTGGTGGCCTTTCCTTTCAGCTATTTTATTGTACGGCATATTATCATGCCATATCTGTGTGTAAATAGATATTAGTATGCATGCCCAAATCAAACCTTCAACTGGTTTGCATTAAGTGTAAAATGCCGAACAGCTTTACAATGGATCTTATGGAAGGTACTTGAAGAGAATTTTCTGCTTAGCTATAGATCATATTATATTCTTTGGAACCAGTGAAAACTTTTTGGTGCTTGGGAGGCCTGTTTATGGATATGCTCTAGAATGGTTGAATTAAGTCACTCATTATAAGTTGTGGGAGTATTCAGTCAATTCTTTGATGCTTATATGGGCGAACCAAAACAATTTTCAGTATAACTAAGACCAGGTCTCCCAACTTTGTAAGAAGCTTATATCGTTTTATCATCCGAGCTTATGTGAGTCATGTAAAAATTAATATCATGGTCAGACTCTTCTAAACATCTTATAAATAAAGTGTAAGTTTAGAAACACAAAAAGATAAAAAAAAAATCATTCTGCATTGAGTCTCCTTTCCTCAGTTTCCCCACTTTTCCCCACAATAGAAAGAATTATCAGGTAATGCCTTCTGTAATACTCTCACACACACTCCGTGAACTCATACACACACACTAAGTTGAACAGCTGATCAAACCCGCATTCTTTTTCCGGAAGACCAAAAATCTACCAATAAAAGACTGCAAGAACCAAAGGAGTCAGACATCTGATAAATCTAGCTGACAGAATTTCATTGGTCTAACCTGAGACCTTAGAATAAGCGTTTTGAGACTCTATCGATCTTATAAACACATCAAATAAGGTTAAAAGGTCCTTAGATTTTTTAGCTTTATTTTTGAACTATGAAGAGCCGTATGGGGTGAAAATCTCATATACAATTCTGTAAAAGTGACAAGCAATGATGCTATTGTCGACTATGATTGCCTCATAGTTCAAGCATATTAAAACAATATAGAAGAGTCGAAGGTAACGAATCGAAGGGGACAAAGAGTCAGAAAGAAAGAACTTTGCATAAAAGAATCAGAAAGAAAGAACTTTGCATAACACTGAGACAATAAAGTAAAAGTTCCATTTGAAAAGGAACCAAATTAAAATTATCCACACAACCACGTGAATCAATCTGCCAGGACTTGCACAAGAAATGAATTAGAAAGATACGAGTCCGGGTTAAAAAATAATTCAAGAACTTGAACTTCAAGTGCACCAACCATTTCCTATTTTTTCATCTCATACGGTAAACAAGCTGATGAAAACTTACAGCAGTTGCCAGATTACAAGCATTCATTAACCCACTTTTCAGCGTTACAGCTCAAAAAGGTGCACCCAAAATTCTGAATCGATTCATGGAACTAGCTAGATGCCGATAAATTTATGCAACTTCACGTGGCTCACCAGCAACTTTGTTAGTGTTTTTCGATTGCAGAAAGTTCAATTCAGATGCTAAAATTCCAACAAGAAATCAATACCAGACAACCACACTCTTTAACTCTTCAGCATAACAGTGAAATCAACTAGAAGCCAAGCCCTTTACATACAAAAAAGAAAAAGAAAAACTTTAACCTTGTTTAAACTCTCCGGCCACTGAACTGACACCCGATAACCATGCGGCGGCGGAATCAAACACAGCGGTGTCTCCTCAAATGGAGGGCAATGCCTCTCCCGGTAGTAATTCATACCCCTACTCAGCTGACTATTGATCCGCGGATCCTCACAAGGCATGTGATCAACCATCTCGGAAGGACAGACGTCTATCGGCGCCGTGTTCCGGCCCGAAGCCACCAGCTCCACCAGCCTCCCACGGTGTCTGGGATCAGACCCAGATGAGAGGAGCAGCGTCCGGCGGCCGGACGCCGCCAAGGAATCTCCCAGTGGGGTGAACACCATAATGAAGAAGAGAAGAACCGCCGCGAAAAACGCTGCGGTCACCATATCCAGCAGACGCCATTGCCGCGAAATACGCGTCTTGGAAGAGTGGAGATTCAGGTGACCCATAAAGACTTACCAATGATTCATCACACACCGGCAATTCTTGAAAAATCTGAGACACAACTTGGACCAAACCAGATGTGTACAATTATTCCTGCCTAACGTACACTCAATCAATCATATATAAACTATGTAATTAAGATGGCAACAACCCTCTCTCTATGGATTCCATACCCATTAACACGCGTTTAAAAAGTCTATATTAACTGTCAATATCATAGAAGAAATTATTAAAATTTGTTAAACTGTTGATATTATTATAGCATTTTCATAAAGAAATCTTGGAATCTAAAAATATTGACAACAATAATTTCTTTTTTTGAAAAATAAATATCTTCATATACAGAGAGAGATGCACGAGGAAAAAAACCTACTATATGTTGGTATTTTCGATTACTTTTTATGGAAAATAGATAAATTCAATATAGAATAATATTAAAACACGTATATACTTTAAATCGATGCTCCTTTGACTTACCATGTAGGCCGTCAAAGCTACAAAGAAAATTAAGAAAACCTTTCTAAAACCACATGATACTCGAGGGAAATAAGATTTCCTAATGTGCTCAACAGGGTTGTAAATATATGATGGAGCTATTCGAATTTTGAAATAATAAAAACTCATTTTTCTATAGTAAACTCGTGAATTATCAATTTTTAATATTTACATTAATTATAACAGTTACAGAAAAAAATTTAATGAAATTATTTATCAAAATAAAATTTTAAATTAAAATAAGAATAACCTATTTCTCTAATACATTTATATCTAGTTTTTAGTAAATCTAATGAATATTTAAATTTATAACTTGTTAGTCTCGATAATAGTTAGAATATGCTCATAAACCTTATTACTTTTTAAAATAAAGCTCAAGCCCGATTTGATTATAAATTAACCAAACTCTAACGTTGAAAAGTTCGACTCTAGGCTCGTACAGAGTGCTAATAATTCAGTAGACCATTGTTATACCAAAACATATTTACAGCTAAAACTAATCAGTGGAAGATTTTATTTTCGCCCGCTTTTATTTAAAATTGCTTCCCAAAGTCATCAAAAAGATATTTTTATCGTGTCTGATTTTTCTAAAAAAAATATTAATGAATCAATGTCTATTATAAGTTCTGATACAACGAATCTTTTAAACAATTAACCCAGTGTCTCTATAATCACGTAATCAGTTCCTTAAAAAACCATGTATCAACTACCCATATTGGAAAACCAATTGAAATGAAAGCACCTACCTATTTTTCTCCTTTATAAAGTAGTAATATTGCAAGGTTAATATCAGTTTTTTTAATAGAATCCACACACACGTAGTCCTGCGACTCATTCCCCCTTTTGATTGAATATTATCGACTAACAAAGCCATGATTTCAAAGATTTACTGCACAATGAATAATCAGGCCATAAAAAACGTTTAAATCATTTTCCCATCAGCACGAATCATACATTTGTACACCGACAAATATAGATGAATTGTGTAAATCAACATTACCTGAAATACAAAATTGACTGGCAGGGTTATGAACAAAAGATTAAAATTTTCGAATTCGAATGTGAACTTGCACGATTGATTGATACAGTGCCCATGGCAACCCCACCTCCCCTCCACGAATTCGACAATTCGGAGAGACGAGGTCATATCCAGGCCATTTTTCTTTCCATGTAAAATTTTTTGGCACATTTCTAACCTGAAAAATATGGGCTCCCTCGTTCTTATAAATAAGCAACTATATATTTCCATGCTTGCGAGCTGCTCTGAGGTTATAATCGTGTTTGATCAGGTTTGCTCTCAAAAGCATTGCTCTCACTTCACGATCAAATTCATTGCCAGTCTGCAGGACACGTTGGAACGTGCCTTTCCTCAGATCTGCATGCCGAGCATAGAGAACTTTGTTGTGGGAGTCAATCCTTGCCTGTAAGAAAATAGGACAATGTTGAAAATTTGAAACTTGTATATTGATAAACATCGGAGACGGTTCGATTAGTTAAAGTCAACCGAGGAGTTAGTGTTTATACCTGTATTTGGTCATTGGTAATGAGTGCTTCAAGCTCTTTTTCCAATCCTGTAACAGTTGTGTTGAAAGCATTTGCCATCATGTTCAGATCAACAGAGACAAATGGGTGAGTGTACTGGATTAAGGCTTTGTTGCGAATTTGCTCGTATAGTGTTTCCACATGGTCATGTAAATGGATGTTGAGTAACAAGTTCACCTTAAGGTTTCCAAGATACTCAAGGCAGGAAGCATAGTGACTGACAAAAACAAAAGAGAGCAATTATTGGTATCAAACAAGGGAATAGGATTCTATATATCATCCACAAAGGTACAGACAATGGAGGATTGTTGAATTTTTAGTTGTTTTATATTTTAACAAGCAACCGGATTGCATTTTGAATCTTAAGGATGCCATGTGCAACAAAGCCATTTATCATGACCCTCGCACACCCTCTTTTGATGCCTGAGCAGAGGATAAACAAGGGTGGTCTAGCGTCAGTGTTGCACAATGGAAGCCTCAGGTTTCTTGCCCTTTGCTGCATGTGTATGAGAATACACCATTAAAGGCAACAAAGTCTGGTTACCTGGTATAGAAATCATTAATAAGCTCCCTAATTTCAGGTACTAATTCCAAGAAATTCTTGAAGTTACTGTTGTCAATGACTTTGCTCTGCCAAACAGAAATATTCCATAGATGAGAAACTAGAATGCATGATTAAGATCAATTTAAGCACAGTAAACTTGCCTTCAGTTCTGCACGATCAAAACTTGCAAGTGCGCAAAGACCACCATAGGTTGCAACATCTTGTGGTGCAATCACTTCCGTGAAGTTATTCCCTAGTTCAGAGCCAGTTTCTAGGAACTGCAAGTAGACATGCATTTGTTTAAAAATAAATTTGGCAGAAGATATGTATCACTGCATAGTTCATTCTTATTTTCCAGTTAAATTGGACAAGATGATTTCAAAATATAAAAATCTAAACTATGACTAGATGATCTCAAGATATAAAAATTTAAACTATGAGATGATTTCAGAATATAGAAGTTTAAACTAAAACAATCATTTGATTTGCAGTAAAATATTCAAATGGCACACCTTTCGGGCAGCAAGTTTATACTTTTTCCCTTCCAAATGAGCCAAACCAGCAGCACAACGTAATTTTGCTATTGTAATGGTGTCCGAGGCATCTTGACTTTGCTCAGCCTTGCTAACATAGCTAGTAACATGTGTGAACTGGCCCATCTCAATGCTAACCAAAATTGCATTTAGACACATATGAACGATATGTTTGGATGTAGTACAGTAATCACGCGTGCGGACATAATTTTTGAAAGCTTCACCAAGATGACCATGGGCGTAAAAAAAATCTCCAAAGTCATTATAACCCATTCGAATGCTCTCTTTGATCAAATTTGTCTGCACATGAAGTATAACAGGTAAGGAAAATATGCAAAATACAGATCAGCAGTACAGAAAATAATATAAACAAGGCAAAAAAAGTAAATAAATTTGGACTACTTGACTGAGAATCAACAATTTAGCCTCAGAAGGTATGTTGACGGGTTGGGTTAGAAATATTCCGGGTTAAATCTCGAGGCACTTGAAAGTGACGATCAGGATTCAAATAAAATGATTGAACAAACCAGCAGCTGGCACTTTGACAACTAAGTATAATATTTTCTCACTTCTGTTGTTTAGAGAAATCTACATCGACTCTGACCACTCAATTCATACCATATTATGTCCTGGAATATTGCTATAATGTTGGTTAAAATTAAAATTCTTTTAACTCATAAAACAATTTGAAATAATAAGATGATGGTTTTTAAATAGTTCAATATCCATTCAGAGTAAGAACGTTCGAAAGCCAAGGATGTTATATGTGCTTATCAATAGGTAAACTATACCATAATCTTCCAAAATTACAAGCAAGAGTCAGCTCAGCATCCCTTAAAAGAAAAAATATACAAGGACTCAGTAAATATACAATACATTTGCAACCAAAGCTAATGGCAACCATTAACTACAAACTCCAAAATCAACACCGAGATTTGAGGAAAAAAAAAGGATGTATGATCTAACATAACCCCAACCGCATGAGACAAACACACAACAGTTGCTCAGTGAAAACATGACCATAATAGTATCCTCAATCTATCGGTACTTACACCTCTCATCAAACTAAGATTGGGCGTGCACTTACTTATCAAATTCAATTGAAAAGGCTTCAATACAAACAGCTTGAAAAACCAATGGAGTATAGACAGTACAGTGAACTAAAAAAAAAGACAACAGGAGATAGAAGCACCAAGAACTAATTTCTTGTGTGATCGAGTTTAGCATGCGAGAAAATGGAAGATTACGGTACCCTGTAAGCATTTAGTTCATTCTCGAGCTTCTCCTTCCGGATTTCAGCCCGTCGGTCAACCGCATCCGCCCACCCATTATCCGGTCCGTAATTCGGGCCTAATCGTCCATCAATCTTCGCAACCACCTCCCTGAACAGCTGCGTGTTCTCCCCCTTCTTAATCTCATCATACGCCATTCTCAAAGCCTCCAGCTGCATCGAGGGGACGCCGCTTTTCTCAGCAATAAACATCAGCCGAGTGATCTTCGTCCGACCGGAGTACAGCGCCGCGTAGGCCTCGATGTCGAGCTGCTCGCCGCTTATGATTGGCCTGTGCCGCTGCGACTCGCCATCTAAAACGGCTCCATTGACGCAGATATCTTCGTCGTCGATCATGGTTCCAGCAGCGTCATCCTCCGCTTCCATGGTAAGGGATTAAATGAGTAAACCCTAATCCAAAAAAGAAAGTGGAACTGGCTTGGGTTCTTTGGTTCTTTCTTTCCCCTACCATCAGTGTGTGCGTGCGAAAGTGAGACAGCCATTAGTAAGTGGGCTTCGCACGTGTGAGCTGTATCTTTGGGCTTTTGTATATATCTTGTCAAATATATTTCGGTGAGCTTTATGAAATAATCATAGTCTACTGGTCCGAGGTTAAGTCTCGCGGGGGATAGGATGTTACACTAGATTCATTAGTTATAAAAAGGGTAAATTGCTAAAAAATCTCCGATGATAAAATTTAAATTTTTGTCAGTCCCTATGTTAGTAAAAATATGTTTTACTCATTGATCCAAAAGTTTATTTTGGAGTAAATTGCTCATAAATCCCCAATGACAAAACTTAAATTTTCATCAGTCCCCATGTATTTAAAAATATGTTTCCATTCCCTGACCAAAAGTTTATTTTCTCCTCAGTCCCTTTCATCATAATTTTACATATTTATCCTCAAAATTTGTATATGTGATGACTTATTTACTCCATTGGTTTTTCTTCTCTCTCATCTTCATTATAATATTTTTTTATCATCTTTTAAATTTTTCTTTTCCAATAATTCTTGAAACTCTTCGAACATAAATCACGTAAACTAAATAAATTTGTATTATTAGTATTGAAAATACATATTAAACTCCTAATAGTTAATTATTTAAACTATTAATCAATAGGATCTTGTGATGATTACTTTTCAAGCACTTTGAAATTATTAATAATAGTAACTAAAAATCTAATCAAATAATGAAAATGATTACACTAGATTTTGTTAGGATCGGAAATAGATAATATATAGTTTAGAGGGAGGATTGAATAAACTCTTTTTGAAATAGATAGTATGGAGTTTAGAGGGATATTGTGGTATTCATATTGTTTTGTTATACATATTGATTCACCATCGGCAATCCCTTTTACATGTTTGATAATTAACAGGAAAAGTCCCAGCTTAGAATGGCAAAATTTCCGATGCTGCATGTACCAGAAGGTGTACTCGGTCCATGTCCATAATTGGTACCTCGTTGTTGCGCTGATGGAGGTTTTACGGAAGCTATGTTTGAATCAGATTAATTACAAGTCCGTTATGAAAGAATTATATTTAAAGTTTTCTGTGGTGTGAGTTTCAAATATCCATATTTGTGGTGTGTGGTTTCACATCAGATTAATTACAAGTCCGTTATGAAAGAATTATAGTTTAAAGTTTTCTGTGGTGTGAGTTTCAAATATCCATATTTGTGGTGTGTGGTTTCACTACTGTTGTGTGGTTGTGTAAATATTTTCATAGAACTATGTCAATTTTTTTGCATAATAATATGCTCGATTCGAGGCAAAGTATACTGTAATTTAAAAAAATTATTCTGTATTTCAACTAATTCATACTAATATTCTAGATTGCAGACTCGTTTATATGAGATTATACCATATATCAATTACGGGATTATATGCTCAATTACGAAGACAAAGTGCTCGATATTATAAAAACTATACTGCAATATTTCAAAAGTATATCTGATTTTAAAAACCAAACGCATGCTCAATGCATTTGGCCATAAGTATCATTTGTATGTAATGTTTACAAATGTCACATGTACATAAGAGTGAGTGTGTTTAGTTTGGTTATACTTCGTGTGCTCGATTTGGACAATAGTATAACTTAATCTGAAGATATTATACCGGATTCGTATAATTTTGTACTGAATAATGTAACATGTTGTGTTGAGGTGGCTCAATGCATTTGGCCACAAGTATCATTTGTATGTAGTGTTTACAAATTTCACATGTACATAAGAGTGAGTGTGTTTAGTTTGGATATACTCAGTACGCATGCTCAATTA
>KQ999417.1:468415-489007 GCA_001598015.1 Dorcoceras hygrometricum | reverse complement strand
TATACTATTGTCCAAATCGAGCACACAATCTCTGTAATTGAGCATGCGTTCTGAGTATACCCAAACTAAACACACTCACTCTTATGTACATGTGAAATTTGTAAACACTACATACAAATGATACTTGTGGCCAAATGCATTGAGCCACCTCAACACAACATGTTACATTATTCAGTACAAAATTATACGAATCCGGTATAATATCTTCAGATTAAGTTATACTATTGTCCAAATCGAGCACACGAAGTATAACCAAACTAAACACACTCACTCTTATGTACATGTGACATTTGTAAACATTACATACAAATGATACTTATGGCCAAATGCATTGAGCATGCGTTTGGTTTTTAAAATCAGATATACTTTTGAAATATTGCAGTATAGTTTTTATAATATCGAGCACTTTGTCTTCGTAATTGAGCATATGGTATAATCTCATATAAACGAGTCTGCAATCTAGAATGTTAGTATGAATTAGTTGAAATACAGAATAATTTTTTTAAATTACAGTATACTTTGCCTCGAATCGAGCATATTATTCTGCAAAAAAATTGACATAGTTCTATGAAAATCTTTACACAACCACACCACGGTAATGAAACCACACACCACAATTATGAATATTTGAAACTCACACCACAGAAAACTTTAAATATAATTCCTTCATAACAGACTTGTAATTAATCTGATTTAAACACAGATTCCGTAAAACCTCCATCAGCGCAACAACGAGGTACCAATTATGGACATGGACCGAGTGCACCTTCTGGTACATGCAGCATCGGAAATTTGTCGTTCTAAGCTGGGACTTTTCCAGTTAATTATCAAACATGTAAAAAAGATTTCAGATGGTGAATCAATATGTATAAAAAAAACAAAATGAATACTATAAAACAATATGAATACCACAAGATCCCTCTAAACTCCATACTATCTATTTTAAAAAGAGTTTATTCAACCCTCCCTCTAAACTCCATAGTATCTATTTCCGATCCTAACAAAATCACACAAGATCCTATTGATTAATAGTTTAAATAACTAACTATTAAGTGTTTAATATGTATTGTCAATACTAATAATACAATTTTATTTAGTTTACGTGATTTATGTTTGAAGAGTTTCAAAAATTATTGGAAAGAAAACAAAGAAAAATTTAAAAGATAATAAAAAAATATTATAATGGAGATGAGAGAGAAGAGAAAAAATAGAGTAAAGAAATCATCACATGCATAGTACTTTGGACCGAGGACAAAATAAAGGGTAAATTGCTCAAAAATCCCCAATGATAAAACTTAAATTTTCGCTAGTTCCTATGTCGGTAAAAATATGTTTATATTCTCTGACCCAAAAGTTTATTTTGTCTCGGTCTATGTCAGTAAAAATATGTTTAAATTTTATCTATGATCCTGATCACCTGAAGACTAGAAAAACAAGAAGTGCTACAGGCCATATTCATGCTAATCAAACAGCGGGCACCGGTATCAACTTTTCGTGTACACTGCTTTTAACTGCTTGTTGTATGACTTCTCTATCTTGCTGAAATTCCCTTTGAAACTTCCTTGACTGTTGGTTTTCAGCTACGTAAATCTTCGAAAAAGCCAATTCTCCTTGTTCATTGTATTCTGGATTCGGACGTACTTCAAGATGACGTCAGCTTACTCTGTAAATATTTGCGTCATTCAGCTAAATCTTAAATGTAAATTGGTCCGCTTCTTGTCTACAAAGTTGTACCATATCACAAGCTGTCAGTAAACAACGTAAAATCTTGCCTACAAAAACAACGGAACCCCATTTCTGTGTTTGCTAGATTGAGAAGGAAAACTCCTTCCTAGTTAATTAGCAAGTGATTTGTGACATGTTTCAAGAAAAATATTTACCTGTGTAAAGAGGTTCAATGTCGTTTCTTGCATTGGTGAATGTAGTGGTTTTCAAAAAATCTATCATGAAGGACTCAAAGGGTGTGGATATTGTTCTATTTATGATATACTTTTCTATTTCCACACTCCCTCTCTGCATAGCACAAAACAACACCATCAAAACAGTTGATATTCAAGTCGGCATCATTCTCGATCTAAATTCGACAGATTCTCTTGTGGGGCGGATTGGAATGAGTTGCTTGTCACGGGCACTTGAGGATTTTTATTCACTGCATGGAGACTACAAAACTAAGCTGGTTCTAAATGTTCGGGATTCGAACGATATGGTCATTGATGCTGCTGCTGCAGGTATGCTTCTACTTCTTCCGTTATTTCTTGGCAATTAACCCACCTTCAAATCTCAGACAATGTGAGTATTGTTTCTAACATGTGCGAACATATGTTTTCCTGATCATATCAGCTGTTGAATTGCTGCGAAAGGGCGTGGATGCTATTATTGGTCCACAGAAATCGGAACAGGCCAACTTTGTGATGGATCTTGGTGACAGGGCTCATGTTCCAATTATTTCATTCTCAGCAACAAGTCCCTCTCTCATTCCTCGGACGCGTTACTTTATTCGGACAGCACAAAGTGATGCCAATCAGGTTGGGGCCATTGCTTCCATATGCAAAGCCTTCCAGTTTAGCCAAGCTGTAGTTATTTATGAGGACACGGAGTTTGGAAATGGAATCTTGCCAAATATGGCTAACGCATTGCAAGATGTCAATACTAGAATATCGTATAGAAGCGTGATGCCCAGAACAGCCTCTGATGATGCTATTTACGGAGAACTGTACAAGATGATGACGATGCAGACTAGAGTTTTTGTGGTGCACACGTCTCAGTCACTTGGTGGCAGGATCTTTTTGAAGGCCAAAGAACTGGGAATGATGAGTAGTGGATATGCCTGGATTGTCACCAATGGAATAACTGATCTATTCGATTTGATGGATTTGGATGTTATTGAAGCAATGCAAGGTGTTTTAGGAGTGAAACCTCTACTCCCCCTCGAATCCCAAGAACGCAAGTCTTTCGCTTTGAGATGGATCAGGAGTTTTATGCTGGACAACCACCACGTCAGACCGGCCGAAGTTAGTGTTTTTGGTTGTTGGGCATATGATACTATGTGGGCTCTTGCTATGGCAGCAGAAACATTGGAAAATACAGGGAAAAAAGTATTAAAAAGTGTAGCCCATGTAGATCCCCAGGGTCCATTCACCATTCCAGTTTCGGAAACAGGTCCTCTGCTTCTTGATGCAATACTAGCTACAAGATTTACAGGAATCTCTGGGGAGTTTCATCTTGAAAATGGACAATTGACGCAGACACGATATCAAATAGTCAATATCGTCGGGACAGCCCAGAGAGAGGTAGGAATTTGGGTACCACCGTATCATGGAGTTCACAGGGAACTGAATCCAAATGTCACAGGGCCTTACCATATAACAAAGGAAAAGTTTAAGAGTATCATTTGGCCAGGAGACTCGACCACAGCACCTAGAGGATGGGAAGTCCCAGTAAGCGGCAAAAAACTGAGAATCGGAGTGCCGGTAAAGCCTGGTTTTAATGAGTTCTTGCAAGTGGAGCTGAACCATGCAACTAATGCCATCACAGTCAGTGGTTACTACAAAGAGATTTTTGACTCTGTCATGGCAGCATTACCTTATGCTGTGCCACATGAATTTGTTCCCTATCCGTTCTTTAATCCCGACGGTTCAAGAATTGGGAATTACAGTGATCTTGTATATCAAGTTTCATTGCAGGTGAAATTTATGATACAACATCTGGGTTTTCTGAATTTCGTCACCTGTGTTTCATTTTTGGCCATGATGATAGGAAAAATATGACGCTGCTCTCGGAGATATCACCATTACAGCAAACCGCTCTATATATGCAGACTTCACATTACCATATGCTGAAGGAGGTATTACTAGTGTAGTTCCGATCAAGTATGAGGATGAGAATGGTATGTCGACTTTTACGCAGCCTCTAACCAAAGAACTGTGGCTCACCACTGCTTTATTCTATACCTCCACTGCTCTAGCAGTCTGGATAATTGCACGTAGGATAGCCGATCCCCCTGGTCAACATGCTGGCCTGATTGCCTATTTTCCATTCTTTCCAGGTTGTTCTCCCCCAACCTGCCTCCTTTTTTCTTCTGACATTAATGTTAAACACTTCGACACTTGCAGCATCTCCCCTTCTGGAGCAGAACTAAACTTTAAGTGTGTGTAGGTAACGTTCTACTTAGTCTACTGTAATGATAATGTACCTTTTATTTACATGTAGGGGAAGGATTCCAGTCCAATTTACTCTGTCTGGTTTTAGTAACATGGGCATTGGTAGCTAGTTTACTGAACTCCACTTACACTGCTAGCTTGTCGTCTAGACTAACGCTGCAGAGACTTCAACCAAGCATTATGGATGTGACTAAACTTATAAGGAATGGAAAAAATGTGGGGTGTCAGGAAGGTTCGTTCCTCGTTGATTACTTGAAATGGCTAGGATTCGATGAGTCGAAAATCAAGACATTCATGTCCGCTGATGCTGTTGATGAAGCTTTGACATTGGGAAGTGAATACGGAGGTATATCAGCCTTTTATGATGTCTTGCCTCACATCCGATATTTCTTGGTTGAGTACTGTCAGAAGTACATGATGATGGGTCCTATCCATCGAACCGATGGATTCGCTTTCGTAAGCGTCTACTCTTTCAATCATGCAGGCATGATCAAAAGGGACCTTGTGTTAACCAAGCATTCTCCCTTCTTATCTGTTAACGTGCAGGTGTTTCCTAAAGGCTCGCCAATTGTTGCTGATGTATCTCGCGCAATAGTCCAGCTGACGGAAGACGGGAAGATTCAGGAGATCGATCAGCTTTTGTCTGCCGATCCACAATGTGCAAGTCCAGACAGTTTCAGCTCTGCCACCAGGGTTACATTAAGAAGCTTTGTGGTACTTTTTGCCATTACAGGTTGTGTCACTCTTGCTTGCCTTATTATATCACTTTTCCTACACCTGCGCACAAACACAGAGTTTATCCAAAGAATGTCAGAACTCAAGGCCAATCTTTGTTCAAGAAGTTTTCCTCAAATAATGTCGGATTTTAAAGCTCTCTTAAGGCAGAGACTGGGATCATTCTTCGGCTACCTTAAACAAATCAAACATCTATTTCGTCCCAACGCTACAGGTGATAGCGACCACTAAATTGAAAAGTTGGATCTTTTCATCCCAGAAATCTAAATGTAACTTCTGATCCAAACTCAAAACAATTGTTTCAAGTGTTTGTACTTCTTGCGTTCCTTCACTCGGTGGTCCTTTTCTGGCCGTAAATTCTATGGTGGACTGTGATTCCAACAGAAATCGAAACGGATTTTGTTTACAGTCACAAGTATGTTTTGTGTATCATTATCGAATATATACATAAAATGCTTCAAGATATTTAAATTATTTTGGTGGAAAAAGTAAATTTGGTTGTTTTGGAGATTCAAGTATAAGAAATGTTCTTCTTCCAAGTGTCCTGGAAATGGAAGGAAAACCATAAAAAATAAAATAATTTTCTTCTCTCCAACTTCCAAACCAAGAGCCATCATTGGTCACCCACTTTACTATTTCTTAAAATTCATGAATAGAACAGATCCGACAACGGCGGTCACCACGCAAAATGAATGCACGCCAACGTTTTGACTCAAGTATACTACTCATGGTTAGAGTCATATAACACTATGCTAGTAGTCGTCATTATAATGCAACGATTCATCATCCATTATAATGTAATCATTCATCGTCCATCCATCACACGAGACAGCCTCAATAAAGTTAGGAGTTATGGGAGGAGTAAACAGGCAACCGTTTGAGATAAAATTTAAATGGAAAAAAATCAACAATCTAGAATTGATTTTCCATATATCTTCTTAGCAATGGTCAAAATATTTAAAAATGCAATCTCCATACAGATATGGGGCACAGAAATACCCAAGAACCTAATGCTCATAAATCTGCTAGATGTTGCTCATCAATATAGTAAATAGCAGTCATTTTTGTTTTGCAGCTGAGCTGATCATTAGAAAGCTCTAAGCTGTAAACATATTATTAATTAGTGTTCTTTTTCTTTTTTACTGAGACGAGCAACAAACAACCAAAAGTTGACACTGAACAAGACGAACCACGCCCCCACGCCCGGCATCATGCTGAGATTCATAACTGAGAGACGTCGACAAAATAGAGTTCCTTTCTCAGGTTGTTTTTGCCTTCTGTGGTGAAGGAAGCAACTGCACGAGACAAGGAAAGAGTGTTGCATTAACAAACGACGAATCCCAACAAAAGAAAAGAGTGGCAGGGTGAATGTTTTGTTGTATTTCTGGATCACAATCATCTATAATTCAGGTGAACTGTATACTGTTAGTGTATGTTATGCTATGCAGACAGCTCATGTGTGGAAACAATTGAACTGCAGCGCTTCGGCTATGTAAAGTCCATGAGGTTTTTGTTCGGAGCTATATCTTTTCGTATGGTAGAATATGGACTAGTGACCGTTTAAATCGGAGTCCTCCCTTCTAGTAACACAGAACTTTTCTACATCAATTTTTAAAGCAATTGATTGTATAATGGAATGGTTTCGATTCATCATCTTAAACAACTTGCCTATCATTCCAAACCTTAAGATAACATAAAACAAAGGCGACGTGAAAAAAAGATACCTGGTAGCAGGAAATGAGAGAGCTTGCAAATCCAAAGGCACCAGTTACCCGAGGAGTGACTTTCTTGGGTGCTAATTGAAGCAAGCCAACAGCAACCACCAAGGCCATGGCCGCTTTTACAAGAGCGATTGATCTGTCGTTGGATTTTCTAATCTTACTTTCATAGTTTTCACTCTGTAATGACACAAAACGAAGAGGACAACGAAAAGAATGGATTAACAAGACAAATTCAAGGCTCAGATAACCAAATAATGTAATAAAGTTGTTGTTACAGCTACACAGCAAACCTTGTTTATATCGGTATTCTTTAGTTCTTTCTCCAACTTCTTAATTGATGCTGAAAGCCTACCGAGCTCACCAATCTGAAGCAAGAAATGAAAGCACACCAAACATGTCAGTTGATACATCACTGCCTGATGATATTACAGCACAAATCATATGTTACTTTTGTTTTATTTCCTCTCTGCAACTAATTTTCAATAGGTACAAACGAAGTTGATGATCAGGCTACGAAATTGAAGCTGAGGGTCGGCAACGTACCTCAACCAAAATGGTGCAGACAGAAGCGCCTAACCAAGAGAAAAGAGATATTCTTCCAATTAGTTCCAGTCGTTCTTTGTTCTGCATCAAGACAACTCTTGCTCATCCGAACAACAAAATTTTTACCGGTAAGGGCTGAACTAGAGCAGCTTTTGAGGCATACCTTATATATCCCTGTCCTACCCAACCATGATATTTGATCCAGAAACAAGAAAGTGGACAATAGCGCATTCGTTGACTGCATTTTGCACCAACTAAAATGGTAATATTGCCCAAAGATAATCAAATGAAAGTATGATCAAGGATTAAATACCTTTCCCAATAAAATCAGAGGAAGTGGAGTTCCGGGAGCGCTTGGACTGATGAGAGGATGGAGACAGTTGATAAACTGTAAGATATTAAGGGGAATAGCAACTCTGTCAAGTTCGTGCATGCAACTAAGACACAAGACCAAATCATCAATCATCTGTAACATTATGACTAAATATCTCTCTGGAAGAAATAGAACACTTTCTTCATTGAAACTACTAGAATCCCTGACCTTAAACAAACGAAAAACTTTTCGAGCCGAGCTAGTCGATTTGTCGACATCTTGAGCTGTTCCAGGCTCTCCATTACTCAAGAATTTTGAACCATATTGTATGGCCCTGCATATCTTATCCCTGGCTTCAGCCTTGTTCAGATAAAGGATAGCAAGGGCAAGCTCTGTCCTGGCAACATCTAATGAACTCATCTTTTGTCCTGATTACCTGAAGACTAGAAAAACAAGAAGTGCTACAGGCCATATTCATGCTAATCAAACAGCAGGCACCGGTATCAAGTAACACGACACAAGAAGCACATATAATCCAGCTTAGATGTGTTCACTTTCAGTATAGTACAGCTTGATGTAAGAGACAGCTGAGTCCTCTATTCAATAGCCTTCACGACGAGCCTACGCACATCAAGTTTATTGTACCTTTAAACAATCCTTAAAACACATATTATCTTTCTTGAACAGCTTTCAATATCTACTCTCTCCCACGATTAACTGAGATAACAGAGATAATGCACATTCATTTCCATAACCAGTCCTGAAAAATCATGGCAATCTAATGAATCAAACACCTATTAATGATCACATCTTTCTCCAGAAGAGGTAGAAAACCCGTTGACTTACTCTAACAGGAAGATAGATACATACTCAAGTACCAAAAAGGAAGAAACACCAAATTTCCACTGATTTCAGAGAAATCCCATCAATGAATCATCGTAAACAACTCCACAAAACCATCAAGAACAAGAAATTCACAGTATCATTGGTTAGTCTTACCTCTACTGCCTACTTCTACTCTCTGAGCAAACAATTCTTGTTCGGCGGCTGGAGTTGTCATCAAATGCTTGCCAAGATTGACCCGTCGTTTTTTAAACAACAGGAATTGCATGCACGCATTTGGCCGGCGTTATTTGAAAAAGGCTAGTTTCTGGTAAACATGTTTATTTAAATAATCGTGTTCCAAAATAAATCATAATCATAGTATAACTCATTCTTATCTAATGAAAACATAAAATCAAAACAACTTTTTATAAAAATGAAATATATGTGCAGTTTTAAGGCCTTAGAAACAAAAATATTTGCATACGCGAACTATAGAGGGAAAATTATGCTTTATTTTAAACAATTCGGATGTGTATTTTTTTTCCGGACGATACTGATAGATTATACCTTTGTTTAAAATAAACAATAAAGTTTTAGTTAGAAAAAGTCGCTCTCATACGAACTACCACGGTCCTCGTTAGTAACTAAGTTGACAACTTGAATGCATGATTAGTGAGACACTTTGTTGACTTCGAACGAATGAAGAAGAAAGTCATAGAAATACAACTTCTCGAGTATTAATTTTTACCAGTTCCCGGGAAAAAAAGAATTAAGGGTATTTTAAAATTATACTACCAAACTTCAATTTGTATATTCCCTATATCACATGAAATTTGTTTTAACTCTCTAATATAACTACTTTCTATAATCTAATTCTCCATTTTCCCATTTTACGCGTTCTTTATTTTATATTTATGTTTTAAGCCTGTAATGCTTCCATAGAATAAACTAACTATCGTACTTTTTTTACCAAAGTAAGGTCATGTCCCCGATTTTTACAAACTGCTCGTCACAATTTAAACATACAGTAATCACATTAATAAACTTATATCGGATGAGAAAAAGAACCTGTTTAGCTACTTATTGTAGTCGAAATTACAACACACATCGATCGGAAATATTAAAATTGAGAAATTTGTAAACAAAATTGAAGATGACGATATCTTCAACTTCCATCTATCTATCGATTTAGAGAACTCCAAGCTTCATCCACGTTTTGTTCTAGATTTCAGGTAAGTGAGCTTGTTGTTATATATTCCTTTTAAATTATATGAATACGCATGCTATGTTCTATCTTGAAATTATCATTCGAGCACTTGTTTGTATCAAATTCGTATTATGATTCATGCTTTATTTTTTAGCACTGTTATTACTGTCGTGATATGGGTATACAGAACTCTGCATTCTACATCATATGATATTAGTAAGGTCTCGCTCCCTTAGAGGAGTAAAACTTATGAATGATCAGTAAACCATAGAAATGATGTGGATATCGGTGTTACTTGTTCTCTGTGTGTTAAACTATGTTTATGATATTCGTTGAATTCAGTATATATGTATACATATGTGTGAAGTTGTTGTTGGATCTGCATAGCAGATCAAATCTGAATTTTGATGAACACAAAACTTGTTCTTATAATTCTAATGATTTAATTGAGTGCGCAGGTCTAAGCTGAAGCAGATCAGATTAGACACAAACTGATCCAGCAGACAACATCCAAGCTGACCCAGCTCGGAGAAAGAGCAGCTTAGAAAATCAAATCAGGGCCGAGCAGAAAGCCGAAGAACTGTACAACATAAGAAGAGCTTAGCTCAGCTACGAAGTGTAGATCAGTTTAGCGTAGATGGAGCTTCAAGTTAGAGCAGTTCAGATCAGCTCAGAGCAAAATCAGTTCAGAGCAGAATCAGTTCAGATCATCTTAGAGCATTTCAGATAAGAAAAGTACTGAATCAGCTCAGATATAAGCAGATTAGATCAGATGAGATCAGATCAGAGAAGCAGTTCAGAATCAGCTCATGGCATAATAGAACAGAATCAACTCAGATCAGTTGAAGAGCTATAACATATCAGATTAGAATCAGCTCAGAGAAGAAACAATTCAGGGATCAGAAGAAGTTCAGATCATATTAGAAGCACAGAAAGAATTAGATCAGCTTAGAGCTTAGAACAGATCAGAGCTTAGAACAGATCAGACCGGGAGGTCAGCTCAGATAAGCAGCTCAGACAGAATCATCTTAAAGTATATCAGAACAAAGCAACACTGAGTCGATCAGCTTAGAGCAGATTAGAACAGATAAGAACAAGAGCAGCTTAGAGAAGAAACGTAGAAACAACTCAAGAGCAGAAATACTCAGATTAGAACAGCTTAGAGCAGATCGAATCAGAGCAGTCTAGAGAAGAGCACAACAGATCATAACGAAGCTTCAACCAGACCCAAAGAATATCAGCTCAGACGAATTAGTTTGTACAATCTTTATTCAGAATACTAGAAGACAAACTAATTTGTCTGATCGAGAGAGAGCTCACATGTTCAAAGTCAACAAAGCCTGAAAACTCATTAAATGATGAAGGACACAAGGTACTACAATGTCAGAACTTTACAAAAGCTTTTCAACTGCTAAAATGTGTCCAACGGATATCTCATCAGAGGCTATATATATCGAGAGCTGAACTGAAGTTCAAAGAGGTGAGATCAAAATGTGTGCATAGTCGAGAGCCGGTACACGTAGATGGTAGCTGATGTACAAGCTGAGTGCTGGTGCCCAGTTGTGAGCTGGTGCACAGCCAGAGCTTAAACGTAGAATCACTATAGTCGACTGCACAACTTGGGAAGAAGATGAAGATATAAGCTTAGGAAGAAGCACTTCCCAGTGTGTGAGATTTAATATTTGAGAGAGTGAGCTTACACTGTAATTCTCACACATACACTTTCACTCAAATATTGAGAGATGAGCTAAACAGTTTAGAGTAATGGGAAAAACAAAATCAATTCAAATGTAGTTTTTGAACAGAGACGTTAAACATGTTCTCAGTGATGTATCTCACACAGCTTGCAGGCTGGTGTGGAGTATGGTGTGCTAGGAGTTCTCACACTTGCGACTATTGGGATCGGGTTATCATAGAAGCTGTAATAATCAAAGTCTTCTAGTGAAACCGTCCAGCAATGGAAGAATGAGAGATGTAGAAGATTCAACTCCGAACTTCCAGAAACAAATTCCAGCATTTGTTTTCTTTACTGCTTTCTGCATCGCATACTTGTTTTAAAACCAGCTTTCAGATTTCAATTTTCAGAGAGTCGTTTGGGTTGTTTCCGCATGATTTATTATCATACCCGATCTACTTCTCGATGCTAAAAACCTTTCAAGAACCAGAGCTACTGCAGCTCATGTTTTCGTTCGTTCAGATCTCGCAGCTCTGCTCCATGCTGATTCAGCTTAGGCGCAATTTGTTCAAATCGCGCGATCTGTTCAGCACGCAGCACGCGATCTGTTTTTCGATCTTATCAGTTGTTATGCTCGAATGATTCGCCCACTTGCTTGGTGTTTCCCCAAAAACTCACATCAAGACATGGCATGAGGTTGTTGAAGTCTTGTTTAATTTATATTATTTCGCTTTTGCATTACTGTTGTTCAAATAAAGCATGTTGATTTTGTAATAAAATATTAGTTTTTTATCTATACAGGAGGTTTAATATTTTACAATGTATAATTGTCAAATATCGGAATGTCATATGTCTTTGTCTAGGAGCGTGAAAACTCTGATATCTATTATCTATCTGTTACATGTTTCCTATGTGAATATATGAGTTTGTACCATGAATTTTTCTATATGTTCATGGTATGTTGAAATAAAATTCATATCTTGTTATCATATGTTTACTTCGAATGAACTCATTTATTAGTCATCACATCAATGTAATTATTAATTAAGAAAACAATATTATCACTATTATATCTATCTAATTTAATTATGAAAAGAGTAAAAATATTGTCTGATCCCAAATATAATCCGTAAAACTAAATAATGACAATTTCCATTGACATGATATTTAATCTCATCCCACCAACTATACACATCATTTATATGCATGATAGTGTTGGAAAATGGACAAAGTCCAAATTAATTAATCGAGATATAACCGTTCGACGAAAGTCAAAATTGACTTGAAAATTTGAATTTGTACTTTGAGTAGATAGTTTTGGAATATTAATTTGCTCAAAACAGATTTTAGGTGAATGAGAAATTAATAAAGGTATTAAAGCCCAATTATTGGGAAATGTGAAGCTGTCCCACATCGGGAAAAGTGCCTTGTCAAATCTTCCTTACATATAACTTCGTATTATATGTAAATAATTAATACAAGTTGTAGTAGACCTGAGAAGGTTCCTCGAGGACGAGTTGGTGCGAAGCACCTAGGAGCCCACGCCCGCACCCAAGCCGGAGCTCGTGCCCGTGCACGTCGCACTGTCGCAATGGACGCTTTGAGGTGCACTTTGCACTTCGCACGTACGCATCGTCGCGAGAAGCATTGAGGAGCTCTTAAATCTATGCTCGAATGACTGACGCTGGATGACTGGGTAGTGACGTGGCTACGATGTGTCTATAGTGGCGGATGACTGCGTAGTGATTGGGTAGACTGTTATCAACCGTTGGATCGGATATAAATCGAAGGGGTGTGATGAATCGTAAAGTAATGCAATCTGAACCGTTAATCACATTAGATGGATTGTTAAAAGACACGATCCAGGCTATTGGTGAAACGATGCAATATAGAGCGTCTGATCTAGGATGGACGGATGCGATTTGTTCATTCAAAGGGTTGCATAATGAAAGGTCATGATCCTTCAGAATAGACACAATATGGACCGTTGGATGTAGATCCAATGGCTACAGTCAAGTCTTTCCTAAGAGTTGTGACTATTCACCAAAAGCCCCCCTTGACTGTTCAAACTTTATAAATAGGACCCCCCAAAGTCTGAAATGAACACCAAGAAATCCTAGCATTTCATACTTTCTCATGTTCATACTCTTTCTTCTTTCTGAGTCTGAAAAGCATCTGAAAGTTTGATATTCTCGTAATTTGGTGTGCTCTTATTACAAGAAGTTAGTCGTTGTATCTTGAGAAACGATTACCGCTACCGTAAGCACTTGGGCGGGACAATATCGTTTTAAAGAAATAGTATACAACACTATCCTCGACGATCCCGAGTCTACGTTCGAAAAAAAATGCCTACAAGTTTCAAACGATATTTACGTTTTATTGACATTGCATCTACAAATGCAACTATGTCATCTACTGCTGTACATGGGGAGAAGTCCGAGAAATTCAATGGCACCGAGTTCAAAAGATGACAACAAAAGATACTGTTCTACTTGACCACCTTGAACCTGGTACTGTTCTTGTGTGAGGATGCCCCCACTATCGCTGAAAATGAGACTAACAAGGACAAAAGGGCAGCCTTTGAAGCATGGGGACATGATGACTTCCTCTGTTGTAACTATGTTCTGAATGGACTGGACAACTCGTTGTATAAAGTGTACAGTCCCATGACAACAGAAAAATTGTTATGGGAATCCTTGGAGAAAAAGTATAAAACTGAGGGTGTCGGACTGAAGAAATTCATAGTTGACAAATTTCTCGACTATGGAATGGTGGATTCCAAATCTTTGATGTCTCAAGTCCAAGAAATGCAACTGATATTGCATGATCTGCATGCCGAGGGTATGGAGATGAACGAATCGTTCCAAGTGGCTGCTGTAATTGAGAAACTCTCTCACTTGTTAAAACTGAGGGTGTCGGACTGAAGAAATTCATAGTTGACAAATTTCTCGACTATGGAATGGTGGATTCCAAATCTTTGATGTCTCAAGTCCAAGAAATGCAACTGATATTGCATGATCTGCATGCCGAGGGTATGGAGATGAACGAATCGTTCCAAGTGGCTGCTGTAATTGAGAAACTCTCTCACTTGTGGAAATATTTCAAAAATTACTTGAAACGCAAACACAAAGAAATGGGACTTGAAGACTTGATAGTAAAGCTGTGTATTGAGGAGGATAACCGAAAGCAATCCGAATCTGGAGGAACGAAACGACCTGTGGAATAAGGATCAAACTTGGTTGAACCAAACACTAGCAAGGGAAAAATAAAATTTAAAGGCAAGGATCAAGGGAAAGGAAAGAAGTTCAAATGGATGTGTTACAACTATAGAAAGCCAAATCACATGGCCAAAGATTGTAGACGTCCAAAGAAAGTCAAGAAGGAACAAAAGGGGAAAGATGTAGCAAACCATATCACTACACCTAACGTCGTGGACATGGAAATGGACCTTGCTGCTGTCACATTTGAAGCCAACTTGGCTGATAATCCAAGGCAGTGGTGGGTTGATACTGGAGCTACACGTCACATCTGTTCCGATAAGGCAATGTTCTCAACGTATGCTCCATTCAGTGGAAGAAAGCTCTTCATGGGGAATTCTGCTTCATCGGAAGTGGTTGGAATTGGCAAAGTTGTGTTGAAGGTGATGTCTAGAAAAGAAATAGTGTACAACACTATCCTCGACGATCCCGAGTTTACGTTCGAAAAAAAAAAACGGTGCCGACAGATAGTTAGTTCTATAGTTATAGATACAGGAAATTCTGCTACTATTTAGTTAACTCATCCAGTCAACTTTCGTATTTGATTTTTCATCATGTTAATAATATATAACAACATTTTAGAAGACACAATTATATTAGAAGAAGACTATTCTACAAAATTTGTCACATGTGTCTGGCTCGTTTTACTTACCCTTCGCTATTTTATCTCGTCTCCTTAATCATAGAATCGGACACTTGCGATTCTACAGCTTGATGAGGTGGATCTCATACGTTTTCAATATACTCACATCATATTTTAGAAATACAAGGGATCTCATACAAGCGCATAATCAAATAACACAAAGCTGTGATAAAGATTTTCTCACAAATCAATTTTATGATATGAATTTCCAATGCCCGATCTAATCCATAAAAAGTATTCCTTTTATGCCCAAAATATATTATTTGTTAGTCGTGTTATAAAGCATGTTAAGGGTCATATTGGTACGATTATATGATCAGATGAGATATGAAGTGATTATTAAATATTTGAGTAGGATTTGTAAATTTAATAAATTAAAACATGTTTGATTTTGGTTGATTAAAAGTAAGCTAAAATTGAAATGACATTTTATCTTTCAAATGTGTGATAAAATTGATTTAACTGATATATACTGAATTATTAACGATTTGAAGATGTGAGATAAATAATACACTACACCAAACGAGTGATCATGTTAGATTAATTTTATCATTCTAATCACATCAAGGCAACCAAACATGGCCTAAAAGTATTATTTTTTCACTATATATTATGATTTTTTTAGTTATGCTATGAATAAATATTGTCTAATGTATGTTTGATTTCAGTGAAAATTTATTATTTTTTATATAAACAATACATTATAACATATATACTAGCTTGAATGGAATATATGCCTTTTTTTCCCAAAGAAAAATTGCTTCTCAGTGTGTTATATCACTCACAAGCCATCTTTTCTAATCCTTGAACAAAAATTCGCTCTATGAATGAAAGATAAGGGATTTTTTAAAAGAACTATCTACATACAAATTGTCATAATCAACTTGGTCTCCAAGCGAATTAATTTTTATTAAGTTCCAAAAATATCCTCTAAAGCCTCTTTTTTAATATACCTTCATTCAATCACAAATAGAAAGTTTATATGATCAATATAAGATTATTGATATTTTTGAAAAACAGAAATAAAAATTATCATTTAAACTTATGGAATAGTTAAAGCAAGTCAACTTTTATTCTCTTCCTCTTTTTCTTGAATTTTAAATATAAAACCAAAAAATATGTTAGGATCTAATGTATAACATATTATAAAATTTTAAGTTATGAAGTTGCAATACCTCTGGTTCTTGAAAACTTGAGCATCGAGAGATTATATCGAGTTTGGTTTTCATACCAAACGGAAATACTCGAAATAATCCTATAGAACCTATGTACATAATGTTTTAAAACATGTAAAAGATATGCAAGTGAAGTTTTAAAAATAGTTTGGTTGAAGTATTTCATCAAACAGCTAAAATACTTTAACAATGCATATGAAAAATATTAATGAATGTAATAAGAAAAACACAAAATTTGTTTATGAAAGTTCGAAGACAAAATCTTCTACATCTCCCCTTCTTTCATACTGGAAGGCTCTACTAGAAAACTTTGATTCATACAAAGCTTGTACAAACTTATCTCTGCTGGACTTACCCATTGCACAAGCTGAGACCCCTAGACTTAACATACTGTGCACTTGTTTAACGTCTCAGTGCGAAGACTACATGTTTTGGATTGATTTTGTTTCATATTCACTCAACTAATCTGTTTCCCCCAGCTCTCATATTTGTGAGTGAATATGCGTGTGTGAGAGGAAATAATCAATTACAGTGTTTACTCTCGAATATATACTCACATACTAGGAAGTGCTCTATAAGCTGCTTTCTTCATGAAGAGTTCCCTCATTTTGTTTTCTTCTCTTCTTTCTTCTATCTCATGTATATTCTTTGTCAATCTCTCAAATGTTGTATTTATGGCTTCCAAATCTGATATGAACGTTAGGAACAAAGAAATATTCGTTGGAAAGGTTTTGAACACTTTTGGTCAATTCTGAAAATTCAGTCTTATGTGATTTGATCGAGCTGGTTTGACTTTGTTGGTTTGACCATGCAGGTTTGACTGAGCTGATCTGAGAAGTTGTGATCTGATATGAGTTGTTGTGATCTGATCTGAGCTGTTCTGATGTGATCTTAGCTGCACTGATTTGACCAGAGGTGTGCTGCTTTGACCAGAGCTGTGTTGTGCTGATTTGACCAAAGCTGTGTTGGTTTGATCAGAGGTGTGCTGGTTTGACTGCTGAATTTTCTCCGAGCTGAATTTTCTCTCAGCTGAATTATCTGAGCTGAATATGAGTGAAACGAACCAGACTCTAGAAATTTTTTTTAACTTGTGCGGAAAAACATAAACTTAAAGTATGGCTCGTTCCCTTTTAAAACATTTCTAAATCATTTTCTCAACAAAACTTGAAATAGTAATAAATAATTATTTTAAGTCATAAAACCATCCGTATTGTTAAAAAAAGACAACTGCATAAAAGTACTGAAAATGAACATGTTTAAACCAACATCTGAAAAATATATCATGACAGAACTGAAACATAAAGGCGGTCACGGGGTACTGCTGCAGCAGGCGCTCAGAGATTCTCACCGCCAGTCGAGATACTCACCAGCAGGGTCAACACCTGCACCATTTAAACCTAGTGAGCCTAGAGGCTCAGCATGCTCTATCATATATCATAACAAAGTACATACTAATAAAATCGCATGCAGGCACATACTTGTACTAAAATAACGTTAAAACATGAATGCGTGCATGATTTTAAAACATTACTTTATACATTTCATAACGTACATACGTAACATAAACATACATAAGGCATGTGTCACGCCCAAACCCATGGGAGCCAACGGAATTTGAGAAAATTTAAAATTTTTAAACAAATCGAAGGACCAAACTCGAATAAAGTAAGAAGTATTCCCTTACACAAAGCTGAAACGAAACTAATGGCGCCAAAGGTAAATAGTAGTAAACAGATTTGACAAAATAGATCTTGATTCATGCAAAATGCGGTATTACAACTGTTGGAACTCTATATAAGTTCAGTATTGTTGTAACAAATCTTAATACAGTTCGTCAAAAGATCCAAAACAACAAAAGCTAAGACTATGCGGAAATGCTGGCCGTTGACAAACACAGTCCCCCGAATCTGAATCAACTTGCACCACCCGCCTGCTCCTGAGCCGCCTCACCTGCATTGGGAAAACTAGTGAGCCTAGAGGCTCAACAAGTAAAACTGAGGATAACAAAAACACATAAATGCAGGCATAACTGAAAATCTGAAAATCTCGATACTGAAAGACAACTCGAAGCTCGAATCTGAATTGCTTCTACTGGGTGATTTATGGTCTAGAGGCTCTCTGGTGGTCCTTGTGCATGAAGCATGTTAACTGATCAGTAACTCTCTGTGAAGGGATTACAATATTTCCATAATCATGTCCCTTCCATGAAGGGATTACGGTCGTACTGTAATCCTGTCCCTTCCTTGAGTGACCGGGTCCTCTATGCCATAAATCTCAAATCTGAACTTTACTTCTTTCTAAAAATAGCTTTATACTTGCTCTTGATCGAAAGTCGATCACTGGAATCTGGTAGATTCACTGCTATGAACTCATTTTATTTAAAAAGCACTACTGAGTGTACAGTTGGACTCGGAGCTGAAGACCAGCTCTGAAGAAATCAACTCGAGAGTGCAAAACAGACGTGGTTCTAGGAAATCAGGTTTCGTGAAAAAAAAAAACAGATCTCACTGTGAAAACAGATGTTACTGGAAAACAGATTTCATGCGCGAAGGTTAGCTTTTGGTTATCTAACAGATCTTAGGTGCGGTATAGGCATACAGATGTGAGCAACAGCTTTGGCTAAGGAACACGGCTTATGAATAGTAGAAACAGATCTCACTGGAAAACAGATCTTACTGGGAAAACGCTAACAGAAATCTTATAGCAAGTGTTTCAGATTTTGGTAGATTACTCAGCTGTGAGCAACTCAACAACAGATTTGGTTAAAGACAAGTTACGCGTAAAGACACTTGGCTAGGAACACGAAATACTGCTTCGACTCAGACAGATTCTAAACAAACTGGCTTCGCTTATCAAACCAAAACTTGCTCCCGGTCTAACCAACGTTGCCTATCCGTTTAGATTCAATGTCCAGAGTCTTCACAGTACCTAGGAAAACAAGGACTTCTATTGACTTTCTTACCTGGAATCTGTACAACTCAGTATATTTTTAAAAACACCATTACTGGTTAAACTTTCTGGTGAGTTTCCTCAAACTAAAGCATCAAAGCAGTGAATCCATAGCTCAACTCAAACATTAACTGTAACTGAAACAGGCAAGCATACACAGAAAATGTGAAAACCCAGAAAAAAAAAAATCGGGTCGGTCAAAACAGATCTCTCTCGAAGAGAAATCCGTTTTTCCTGGCGCACGGGTGCCGGAAGAAAGATCTGTTGGAGCAGCGATGAACGCTGGTAGTAGTTCAGAGATGAGGCAACGCGACAACATTTTGTGTAGGAAAACTGATGCGTCGTCGTTTCGTTTAAGAAGGACGAGAGTTAATGCGTCATCGTTCGTGGCATTCAGATTTCTCGAGGTGGGAGAAATCTGCTAGCACTGTGTGTAGAGGTCTGCCAGCGTGTTTTGGATTGAGTTCAAAACGATGTCGTTTGGTTAAGTTGGAACGGTGTCGTTTGGCTTAGCGTTTGGTTGAGAGCACTGGTGCGCGAGCGAGAGATGTCTGTTGAAGATGCGCGGGAGAAGTCTGGTTGTATCGCAGGGAGCAGATGTCAACGCGGGTCAACTTTTCTGTAGCGCAAGGTAGAAACGTCGCCGTTTTGGTTTAGTTCTAACCTTTCGCAGTGCGAGGGATCTGTTGTAGCGCGTCGGGCAGATGTGATGACGTGTCCAGAAGCCTCCACGACGCCGTTTTGTTAGTGTTCGCTGTTGCGCGAAACAGCGATTAGCGATTCAGATGTCTCGAACAAGTGAAGCATCCAGATTTGTGACGGATCCGGCGCGACGTCTTTTGGGATTAATAGAAATCTATTTTTTTAGCGTAGCGTTATCTAGCGCGTATTTCTTAAATGTTGCGGAACCAGATTTCTCCGACTGTAACCAGATGTCTCCAAGATCAGATTTCTCCACGAAAATTCAGACTTCACAACAAAATTCAGATTCTACGACGCAAATTCAGGTTTTTGGAAAAGGAAGCTTCAGCCGTGAAATTCAGAAAGATTTCTCATGCGTACAAGGCAGATTTCACACTGTAACTATCGATTAGAAGGATTAATGGTCGATTAAGAGGCCAAATTAATGCCTACACTAATGCGTTTGTAACAGTCGCATTAAAAGGCATGAAATCAGGAATTCAAAGGCCTTTAATGACAGACGCCCGGCCTCCCCTTCGCTACTCCTATAAATACCAGACAGAACCTCAGAGTTTTCCACACCATTTCAAAATTCTCAGTCAGAAAAGTAATAGGTGTTCACGCTACAACTCTGCCGAAGCTCTAGAAAATCTACCAGATTTCATCCTGCACAAATTACGATCCAGCGTTGTGCGACACTTAGCAGAA
>KQ999417.1:399059-419879 GCA_001598015.1 Dorcoceras hygrometricum | reverse complement strand
TCATAAATAAACTGGGACTCAGGGATGCGGGGATCGACCAGCTGAACTTCCACTCAGCCCAGCTAGGTTACCTGGAACTCCTGCAAATGGGTAACACAGACCCAAACAACAAAAGCAGAAAAAGAAGTACGAGGTCAAGCCTCAGTACGAAGAGCTATCAAAGCAGATAAACATGCAACATGCTACAAATCAATGCTATGAATGCATGAGGGTATCAAGAAATCGGATAACTAGACCAGTCTATCAACTGGCAACTCAAAATCAAGCCTCTATACCACGGTCTATCAACCGGGAAATCATCGGTCCGTGATCATCGGGGCCCGTCAGCCCATCACAGCTCGGTGGTAGACACTCGAATCCGGTAGTCACCACTTCGACGATAGCGTTGGACCTTTCGGGCGCGACCCACCAGTCGGCCAGTCCCAACGTGGCACCCAATCAGGTAATCAAATCAATCTGTCAAAGGCTCAATATGTATGCATGATGCCAATCAATATCAATGCTCAATACGTAAAACAGAATGTAACTCAATCCTTCAACATACTGATTCACGTAATTCACAGCAGCAAGATTCACAACATCAATCACAGCATGTTCATGCCTAAAGCTGCTAAGAGCTGCTCAATTCGTACCTCTCCTCCTTCGAATTACCTAACAGATTCTTCCTGGCTCAAATCACGCGACAGGACACTTCCTGAAAGCTGAAATCTGTTACAACATAGCTAATATCTTAGCTCAATTCAACTACTCAACACGCTAATCCTACGGCCAGAAGCATATTTCAATCTTACACTTTTACGCAGGCATTAACTACTGAAAACCGAGCTCAAACCACAAGAATTGCTCACCCAAAAGCTCACGCTAGCAGAAGGACGCAAGCACAGACTGCTCTCAAAAGCTTCGAAGTCCAGCAGCTTCGCGTTACCACTTTCAGCGCAATTCAATCGTCTCAAAAGGGTAGCAAACTAAAGAGCTAATCGAGGGGAATCCAGCGCCACTAAAATTCCAATAACAGAGGTTGTAATCAACGGGAAAAAGGAAATAGAACACGACGGTGAACAGTAGCTCGAAGAGGGTTTGGGGAAGAAGAGATAAGAAATATCTGGCTCAAAATAATTCTAAGTGTCGATCAACACTTCTATAAATACCTCTTCAAACCTCGCCTGCTGATTCACTAAGATCTATCGAAGAAATCAGCAGAAGTCTATCAGCAGCAATCCTCTCTTTTCCCTTCGTAAAATTCAGCAGCAACAACCAACAAAAGCAATCGCACAAAACATTTCAAAACGACACCGCTCCAACTAATCAAAACGACGCCGTAGCAAACACCAGCTGACAACAGCTCTCGCAAGCCAAAAATCAAGAGCTGGTAACAGCTCTCTCCTCAAAACAACTATCTGCTGATCGCGAGAAAACAATCAAAACGACGACGCATCTACTAAACCAAACGACGTCATTTTATACACGTAAGCAAAGCTGTCAACAGCTGATCTCTAAACATAAAGGCTCCAAAACGCAGCGTTTCCACTTAATCAAACGACGCCGCTTCTCAACGCTCTTGCATAAGCGCGCCTGCTGATCAGCAGTAACCATCGCAACACAAATACTACCAGCAGAAAGGAATACGTCACGCCTACGTCATCATATCTATCGATAGCTCTCGCGACTAATTCCACAAGCGCATCTGCTGATCACTGTTCACAAGCGCATCTGCTGAATCTAGTAGTCAACGCTCCAAACATGTTGACTAACACGCGTCGCTTCCTCAATCGATCTCACGCTACGCGCAATGTCTGCCAGCAGCAACTTCAAATTCGAAACCTAAAACCAACAGCTCTCATTGCGTCACGCTGACGTCACCTCTGCTGATTCAAAATCCACCAGCATGAGCTACAGTAACTTTGACCAGCGTTGACTTCACCAAATTTCGATAATTCTCATTTCCTAACCAAGCGCTGCGACTGAAATTACAGTAGGAATCATATTCCCTCAAATAATCGTGATTAATCCCAAATCAAATCAATTAATCACTAACCTAAATTCTCAATCCTCACAATTTATGTTGTAAAATATTATACAATTTAGATGATCTTGGGACTGACATGGAGAACACTCTTACACTGAGTGTTTTGGAAGATTTTCGGCCTGAATGTGTGCCAAAGTTCTAAAAGGTCAGGCAGCAAAATGGGTCGAATCTTGAAAATACTAACAGCAAATCTTTCATATTTCAATGCTTATTTAGCCAAATGAATGTCAAATATTGAACAAAAATAGCATTTATATGTTCGTTGGATAAGTAACGTCTTGTTCAAAAAGTGTATCCTCAAATTCTTGCCCATCCATTATTTGAGAAAAGGTGTTTCCTGACAAGTCCATCAGGACATCTGAAAATCCTTCTAGCTGTTCCTCTGCCAATGAATTTTGCACGAATATTTCATTCTTGGTTGTTTCCTTTGATGGGAAACAAATTTCTTGATCAGGATTTTCATTCGGAGGCCTCCATGAAGTCAACTGGCTCTGGAAGAGCACCTCATTCTGCATGTTTTTTAGCTGATCAAAAGACTTTGGGGACGCTGATGTTTCAGGATTCAGATCTTCAGTACACAATACAATCGACTTCTCGTCACTCGCCAAAGTGTATCCCACAAACCTGAAGGTAGGTTTAGAACGCGTCGAACTGCTATCACATGTTGATGAAGTTCTTTCACTTGTAGTCAGAAGCATGTTCTTCGTCTCATCACTATATATTCGGAAGTTGGGACTTAACCGAGCAAGAAGATGATCTGTTAACCGTGAAGCTCCAAAATCCGTGCGGTGGTTCATCTCACCAAAAGGATCATTCTTCTGTGTGTCCTTGTGTTGCATGATGAATCTTCTTGTGGATTCTTCAGTATTGTGGAGCATGCTTGATCTGTTGAATTCATGCATGGTGCTCGTGCAGGTTACTGAATTGAGAGCGATTTCTTGAGCTCGTTTCAGGCCATTACGAAATTTCTGCAGAAAGATTAAATTGCATGTGTCAATAAGAATTATATCGCCTGGATTTCATGTAATCTTTATTTATGATTCCCAATCGAGAGAGTTAATGGTGTTTACTGTCATTTATTAGAAAGATTGGGAATTTAAATGCTGGTGCAACCGTACAAGATGAGCATTAAAAATAAAGATTTCATTGTACTAGATGCACATCTCAAAGAACCTGTAAATGACTGGCAACGTTCTCTCTTCGAAGCCCCGGTATCTCCATAGCCTCTACGATTCTCTTCGGAACTGCTCCTGGTTCCAAAAATGGATAAACAATTCTCACCACAAACAATTATTAAGAATTTTAGGACCAATTGGTGTACAAATAGCACAAAAATCTCACTTTCATATCCTAAGCTCTCAACGGCATCCAAGAATCTCTGATGCATTTCCTTTGTCCACACAACTCTTTGTTTCTTCTCCTTCAATGGAGGCTCATCTCTGCTGCACTCGCCAACTGATAATGGAGTACTATGTGATATTTTCTTCAACTTTTCTTCGTCTATTGCAAATCGCCAGAGGTTATCAACATCACCACTGCTCAAGTTGTTCAAAATGTATGCTGAGAAGTTGCTTGGTTGGGTAGTAGACTCCATCTTTGCCTTTTCTGGAAACATCACTGCAAAGACGATGTGAATAAATGCGGGGTCGAGTTCAGTGCTATATTGGAAATTTTATCAAAGACCCAAACATGAATTTTTTCTTTATGAAAATCCCAAACATGAATTTGGAAAATTCAAATCATTACACTTCAGTATATAAAAAATCATCACTTAATTTAAAATTTAAGCAACATGCATACAATTCGAAGGTAATGGGTGTGGCCATATGGGGATCCAAAGATTTGAAGAACAAAAAACAGGCTTACATGTGACAGGAAGATGAAGCTTCTCCTTAATATGTTTCACAATCTCAATCCCATTTGGTCCTAACCTTTGCGCATTTGTCAAGACAAGTTCAATCCTCTTCTTTGTCTCCCATATGGAACTCAAAACATCTAAACCACTTCCAGTAGCCAACACTGTCACACAACAGAACAATATCAACTAAAACACAAGTTTAAACTTTATCCAAACATTAAGATATCAACAAGTTTTTCATTTGAAGTATGATCATCTAGATTTTCTTTTTTAAGCAACCATGCCTGCCTCTATGAAATATACGATCTGCTTTTCTGTGTTTTACCTTCATAGCTGATTTGTTGAAGCATATCGGACACAATCCTAGTGCAAGTAAGATCACCATCAGCAACAAGAATGCAGATTCCTTTGTTCTCCATGTGTAACTTGAGATTCCCTGATGTCTGCTTCGAATGTTAGAGCACAAAGAAATAAAACTAATTTTTTTAAAAAGAAGAACCCGTCTTCGTTAAGGGAAGTTTAGGCGTAGACCCACAGAGTATATTTTTAAAACAAGTTCATATGGTAAGAGAGAGACGCAACATAGAGATCATCAATCTTCATGCAAATATATAACAAATATAAAACTTGTAAATATATAGACACACAAACATACATACAACAATGCATACACGCACACATGTGTTTGTGTGTATGTAAATATCATCATAACATTTCTTACGCCCTCGTCAAAATAAATGAATTTAGCATCACATGAGTAATTAACAATGAAAAGAACATAAATCTTTGCGCGTGACATGCTGCAAAAAAAAATGATGACAAAATCTGGACCGTTGAAATTCACAAGGGTGAATATATATCTAGTTCGCGAAACGTGAACCCATGAAGATTGCATTTATGGGTAACTAATAAAGGTCATTTGCGTAAGTAAATCAATTTACCATTCACACCACTTAGATTGCTTCCAATAAAGGAAAAGATTCGAGCATGGAGAGAGGCAGGCAATATAAAGAGAACCATTTACTCAAGAAACCTGGAATATATAAACAGAACCATTTACTCAAGAAACAAGCTAATCACTGAGGATCATTTACACTTTCAAGAAGTATTGTTAGACAAAATCCACAATCATACACACTCACCTTTGGATTTAACAGATAACAAAAAACATAGTAAAAGAGTTAGCCGAACAAGAGACGGCGCCTGACAGACTTGGAATATCCTGAATATCCTGAACCAGGCTCTTTCCTTTTGTCTTTGGCCGAACCACGACCACTCCTTGTCTTTTCCTCATTCTTGTTTTGGCAAATAATTTTGGAGGAACAATAGAACTCGGTAATACTTAGCTGCACACTTCGTGATGATGGTGATTCTGAATTATCAGTTGCTTCAGACCCTGAGGTGCATTTCTTCTTTCGTGATTTCATTTCCTTCAGTTTCTGTCGCAATAGACCCAATATCATAAGAAAAAACATAACAAGTTACTCTAACTTTACTTTATGGGAGAAAATGGGTAAAACCTTTTCTTCGAAAAATTTAGTGGCTTTTTCGGGAAATGCGTTTTGAACGAGCTCAATATCTTCATCTGTGGACAGAAAGCAACAGCCATCTTGAAGGCGGATATTGGGGACGTCTAGTTCTTCAAGAAAATCAATAGATTCATCAACTTCCCTAGATTCCTCCTCTTGTGGTACATCAGACCCCTCAAGCAATTTAAGGGGAGCAGCGCCAAGCGTATTAACCGCCTTCTTCCAGTTAACAACGAAGAATTCATGCCCATATCTTACTTTAATACGCTGAATGCTGTGGAACTCATACTGTTCGTATAACGACTTAATCGTTACACCTGAGGCCACATCCCGCAGGTATAATGTTGATAACATTGGAAGCAACATTTTCTTAATATATGATGGTTCCCAGTTTTGCATATAAGTCAGGTAATCAACCAGTAACTCTGTCTGTGGGCTTGCCCATCTTATGGACCGGTAGTCATCTGCTACAGGGTAAAACATATGCATTCTAAATTCCCGCCAGAAAACTACAAAAATTTTGAAAGAAACAAAGAACTCTAGAAACATGTTAAGTTACCAAGTAGACGATTTCAATAAACATTCAATGGCAACTACACTGAGCCCGATCCTTCTTATTTCTTCATTATTATTGTAATTTTTTCCTTATTAGCGCATGAATATATAGCAAACATAATTAAAGCCACATACCACTCCCATCTTTCTTGCTCAAATACATGTGGATAATTTCATTGATAGGAAAATCTCTCTCTGAAGCAATCTTTCGGCAAACATTAAATCTCCAAGCCTCAATTTTCTTATTTTCTTTTTCTTTCCTTCTCTGCTAATAAAAACGAAATTCACATTAAGATTAGAATAGAAAAAGGCAAAAGTATGATAAAAAAAAACAGAAGTGTTCGAGAATAGTCATGTAGTGTTATAAAAAGAGAGCATGAATGAAGGACTACAAAGTCACATGATGAACAGTCACATAAGAATCCTACTGACTTCTGCCAGCAACTCTTGCCAGCAATCGAACTGCAATAATTACAAGAAACTTTGAGATGAGCCCGTCTGTTGCCCGGATGCCCACAGCGTGAACAATGAGGAAATTTAGGCTTAGGAGAATTTTCAATAGAACTTCTTGCAAGTTCACCTCCAGATTTAATATTTTCCTGTAATAACAATGAATCTCCTTTTGCTATTTCATTCAACCTGAGCAACATCAAAAGAGATTTTCAAACTTCATTTTGATTTAAACTTCTACCGACTAAAAGATATGTACAAGAACGTAAAGGATAGAGAAAATGTAATTGAATACTAACCTATCCAGTATTTCTTCTTCACTAAAACATTTGACAAAACGAAGAGCAGTATCAAGCCCAATTCCCTGGACACCACCTATATCATGATCACTTCCAACCAACAGAGAAACAGCGATCAAATGCTTCCTCTTAAGCTCGAGACCAGCCTCAATGTCAGCTACATGGTAGCATTCAAATGGCTCCTGCTTGTTATAGGATAAGAGTTTGGTGTTGTGAAATTGAACTGAAATTAAAATTAATAAAAGCGAACAAACAAGATACACCAACAGACATAAATTAAAATCATTTTTTGAAAATTCATTTTCACGTGACTATTTTAAGTGCAAATACGATCTATAGAAGCTGTAGAGGAAGTAAAAGATACTTTCTTCACGACATTCAACTCTCACTTGAGGTCTATAGCAAGATTCAGTATCCCTAGTCCTTTATAAATATGAGTGAACAAAAATAAAATCAAGTTTATTTGGAAACAGATCAGTTCTTACTTTTGAGTTGGGCTGAAACCGTTTGATTACACATTGTGCCCCATAAAGAAGGGCATCGCTGTCGGCCGTAATACAAGCATCGACATGTCCTTCACTATTTAACTGTGCACAGAGTGCTTCAGCTTCCCCTGTCGCTCTTAAAACTGGCATCCCAAGGAGTTCCAGCAATGCCTATCAGAACACATTCACAACTTTGAGAGTTTAAATCCAATTTACGAATGACTTCTGACCTCAAAACGCAGTCAAACTTTAACGCACCCGAAGGATAAAAGAATGAATGGTGAAAATCATATATTTTCTCAAAGAAAGCATCTTGAACTAAATTATAACTAGAAACTTCAATTGAATAATTATCTGCTTGGTAATTTTGCAGACAAAGCATATTGACAAGAAAGTTGAAAGTGATGAACAAAAAGAAAAGAGCATTTGACTCTATAAGTAGCATTTGGATGGAAGAATCTCAAACTTAGCAATTTCAAAACCAATGGTTGAACCGATCTTATTTTGATGTCTATCGAGTTCATAAATTTTAAATATTTCCTTTCAAGATTGTAGGTTGTCTAGTTAAAACGATTGATTCCAAAGCTCTCATATCAAATCCCAAGTTCGAATATCTTTCAACGCAACATCTTCGATCCAATCACAATTTGAATCGCATTTCCAGTAAATATAACTTTCAAAATAAACTACACAGCAACTTCACTCACCACACATTCTTCCACACATTTCCTAAATGCCCAGTTTCTCTCAACCGAGACACCCTCTTCTGCCTCAGGCTTACTTGATAAGTCCACGCCCGATGCTCTGAAATAACGTGCTATTCTTGCCCGATACTTCAACGGTGATGGAATCCCATCAAGTACAAAAACCGGGTAGGCTCCAAACTGCAAATTGATCCCATGTAAAACAAACCTTCATTACCACCAAATCAATTTCAAACTCCCCAAACAAGTGAACTCCACTAAAATAGTCAAAAGGCCCTCCACATAGAGCCTCAAATAAACTTCTTGTTTCAATCAAGACAGAATCCAACAAATGGATCGTCAATTCATGAGCAAAGGAGGATTGTACGTACCTTGGCGAAAAGATTGATTGTCCGGAAGAAGGTGAGGCGAATGTGAGGGTTACGAACATACCCTTTAACGGCAGTTTCATGCTGGACAATCCAGTACGACAGATCCACCGCAACCCGTTTGTTCCTCAAGAAATCGAAGCCCTCGAATAGGGCATAGGGTTTAAGCAAATCCCAGAAATTTCCCCCGACACCCATTGTATTTTGGCGGGGATGGAAGGAATATTGCCGCTATGTCGAGCAGTGGATCGAAGTGAACCGAGGGAAAAGACGACAAAAGAATGACTTTTAATTTAGAATTTTCCTTGTTTCCATTTTCCACTTAATCACAGAATCACTATTCACTAGCCGTTATCAGTGGACTTGTATTGTCACTGTTTTATGGGCCTTAAATAAATGGGCTTTGGCTTTCACCCCGTTTCTGTCGCTCACAGTGGTGAGAATTTATTATTTAATTTTTTAAATTTAATGGTACGTCACGAGATTTTGAGGCCTTTTTGTAAAAAATAACATAAAAAATTTTGAATTTGTAAGTACAAAATGTGTGGGTTTGCAAATTTATTGTAATCCGTTGTTTAAAACTCCGGAATTTGACGCATCCAGAACATGTGAATCGAAATTTTTTTTTTTATTGTTATCCTGCAGAATCTGGAGTTTGCATTTCAGATTCTGATTTTCCGTGAATTGAAACCACGGATTTATATTTTTTTTAAAAAAAAAAACTTGTCGGAAAAATTAAAATCCGTAACATGAAACCCCGGATTCTTGATATGTTTGACAAACCTGCCCATAAATAAGGCTCAATTCATTCATTCATTCATAAAATTCAAATGTCTCAGACGTAGAACACATATATATTCCTATGTTTTCCTACAATATTCTTACTCAATCTGTATAATATATATATGTCCATAAATACCGATATTCCGTGCGGTTTAAAACAGTTAAAGCACAAAAAAATTATTATATTAAATATAATATTTTACAATCATCTTTTTAATTTTCATGTATATTTATAGTTACTTTATACGTGTTTTGATGTTATAATCGAAGTCGTTACGTCGATTCACTTCGTATCAACGATAGTAATTATTGTGTATATTTTTTTTAGGGTAATCAACAATTGTGATTCATGTAAAGTTTGAAGGATTGTAATTACATTCATTATTGCCGTTAATATTTTTCATATAAGGGAACTGCCTAGGTGGTATTATGAATGTTATCAGCGTAAATGACATATAATCACGAGCTCGAAGTAAACAAATGCAAGCTAGGATATGTGTCATTTTGATGCTGTGTATATAACTTAAATATTGGAATTATAGTGTATTATTAGTATTATTGTTCAAATGTTTGAATTTTAGATTAAATATTTATATATATTTTGGATTAATTATAAACTATATTTTATTGTGTTGAATTTGAATTTTAATTATGTACAGTTTTGAAGTAGTTAAAATTTTTTTGAAACTTGTATCTTGTTAATTTTAAAGTTTCAACTATAGCCGTAAAACCCCGATCCAAAAGTTTTAACTAAAAATTGGGAATGTGCAAATTGAAATATGATATCTTATTCTGGGCTAATTTGCAACTTTATGAAAATTTCAGATCGCGTGATACATAATAACAGGCTGTAAATCTTATCACAGAATTTCTTAATTGCGAAACTATATATAACCAAAGATACAAATCCATTCAGATTACATTGAATAAGCGATGAAGTAATCAGAAATGTTCAGAAGTTGTGTCATAATTTCTATACAACAAAAAGAATGAAAACTGAAAACAACACGGAAGTGAATGTCCATGATAAACACCTCTGATGGATCTAGCTCGCACCATCCGGCTCCGCTTAATTCTCATCACCTGCACTCAAGAAAACTAATGAGCCTAGGGCTCAACAAGTAAATCTGGAATACCAAAAGACAGCCAATACCGGCATAACAATAATTGTTACTTTATCAAAAAACCCGTAAGCTGATAGAACTTAAAAGCTGATAAACTGAATATTGTAATCTGGTAAACTGAAATCTACGAAAGCAAACTGCACATATTTGAAACATACTGAAAACATTTACTGATCTTTAAAAGGAAGTAACATGAACATTTCCTTAAACTGCCGTTGTGAACAACCCTGAACTCTGTTCTTATTTTCTATTGAATTATGGCGCAGTAGGTCAATATCGCATGATCAAGCTATCATTTGAAATAAGGAATTGGGAATAAATCCCGACTATGCTGTGAAAGGGTAATAGTTCGTCAACCATAAAGCCATGTCCCTTCCAATGTGATGGGGCACACTGGTTCGTCAGCCAGAGTCCTCACCCTTCCTCTGCTGACCGTCTATTATCTTTGCCATAAACACTTTAACTTTGAAACTTTACTTCCTTTAAATCTTTCTGTAAACTTTTTTTGAAACTGCTTTCATCTGATCTGAAACAGATCGTTCTTAAATATGGTTTGTTGTTTTAAAAACACTTTTGATGTTCGGAAGCTATTGGGAGTTCATCGGAGTTCAATCGAAGAGAACAATGAAATCAGCTCGTACTACGAAAACGAATAAAGAGCAGCAGAACTCTGAGCTGATGAATTATCTCTTGCAATGGGTATAACTACGAATAGATTGAAGTTATACATTCGAATCAAAGCTAAAGAAACGAAAAATTAAACTTGAAGTTACTGTATCAGTTTCGAATGGACCTTAGCTATATCAGCTCGGAGTTAGAGGTGGCCATGGGCCGGGTTAGCCCGTGATCGGACCCGGATATGAGCCGTGGTCAACGGGCCGATTAATCGGGTCAACAGGTTCTTACCCGGAACCGGATCAGAACCCTGCAGATACGGGCCGGTTACGGGTTGCGCTATCCGCAACCCGTCGACCCGTCGAATCGAACCCGAAACCGGCCCGACGGGTCGACCGTTGTATTAAAAAAAATTAAAAGTAACGTTCGACCCGTCGGTCCGGGCCGGGTCGGAACCGGCGGGCCGACCGTTAGCATTAAAAAAACAAACTGGTTATAAATACCCCAACTCCCTTCATTCATTCCACATCAACTTCTCTCAATCTTCTTCTGTATCTCAATCTTCTTCTATATCTCAATCTTCTATCTCTCAATCTCATATTCTTATCTCGTAATTTTTTAAGCTCTCATAAATCCCTAATTTTTTTTTGTAATCTTTCAACTACCACATTACAAATGGCAGAATCGAGTCGTCGTGGTGGTCGTAAGGGAAAATCTGTTGTTCCTCCTATGATTGATGTTTCTCCATTAAACATCGAAGATCTTTATTTTCTATTCTCCGACTAGGAAAATACTCAACAAGAAGTTGAAGTCCAACCAACACGTCAACAAAGTCAAGGGACTCAAGATAGCACATCGATACCGTCGGTGCCTACAGTATCGATGGGTGGGCGGTCAAAATCCGACATCTTATCAAACATTTTGATAAGGTGACACTCCCCTCTAGTGATCTTCAAGCAATTTGCAAGTATTATTCAAAATCCTATAAATGGCAACATGGAGGAGGATATGACACATTGAACCGGCACATCGAGAAGAGTCATCGGGTGGAAATTGGTATTTCTAGAACTCAAACTCAAATACCTACATTTTCATCCCAATCTGTTAATGACTCTCAACTTTTTAAATTTTCTGAATCTTAATTTAGGGATGAAACTGCTAGATTTGTTGCTGTAGAACAACTTTCATTTAGTTTTGGTGATAAATTATCTTTTGAAAATTGGCTTTCATCTAGTGCTAATCCTGCAATTAGACGCAACCCACGAAATACGCTTAAACGCACCATTCACAAATTAGTTGCTACACAAAAAATGGAATTGATTAATGAATTTGCTAGTTTAGATAATAAAGTTTCTTTGTGTTCTGATATTTGGAGTGATCATTGGCAATCGTGCTCATACATGGGAATTACTTGTCATTGGATTGATAATGCATGGAATATTCAAAAACGTTTGCTTGCATATCGTTGTTTCAATGATCCACACACTGCACAAAATATTTATCATCTGATGTTTATTATTTTAGAAGAATATGGTTTGACTTCAAATTTTTTTTCAAATTCTTTTGATAATGCAAGTGCAAACACTTGTAGTATTAATGAACTAATTAGACTGTGTCAACCATCGATAGGTGGTAAATTTTTTCATATTAGATGCACATGTCATAGTTTTAACTTGTGTGTGCAAGATGACCTTAAAAGTTTAGAACTTTATATTAAACCAATTAGATATGCAATTCATTATCTGTAGACACATCCCCAAGTTATGAAACAATTGGGTAAATTTTGTAAAATAAATGGCATGAGGCCGAAACGGTTTGCGTGTGATGTTCCAACGACTTCTAAATTTTTTTCAAATTCTTTTGATAATGCAAGTGCAAACACTTGTAGTATTAATGAACTAATTAGACTGTGTCAACCATCGATAGGTGGTAAATTTTTTCATATTAGATGCACATGTCATAGTTTTAACTTGTGTGTGCAAGATGACCTTAAAAGTTTAGAACTTTATATTAAACCAATTAGATATGCAATTCATTATCTGTAGACACATCCCCAAGTTATGAAACAATTGGGTAAATTTTGTAAAATAAATGGCATGAGGCCGAAACGGTTTGCGTGTGATGTTCCAACACCTTGGAACTCAACGTACAAACTTTTGTTGTCCACATTCGAATATAAAGATTTACTATGTGGATTTTTTGGACAAATTATTCAATCTTCTAGTATTTATTTATATTCAAACCAATGGAATATTTTCACCACTATATGTTAAATTTTAAAAGTTTTTAATGATGCCACTGACCAACTTTCTGGTGTATATTATCCTACACGTCATTTATTTTAACACATCTTTGTAATGTTGCATGAGCGAACATTTAAATTCTAATGATCCCGCATTAATTGAATGCATTCTTAGTATAAAAATAAAATGGGAATAATATTTTTTTAATATTCCTGATATTTTTTATATGCTATTTAGACCCTAAACTTAAATTAGATGGTTTAGGCGAATTGCTTACATTATACTATGATTCCTTGAACCCAATAACTGACGCATGTCCTTCTTTTTTCATGATTATTTTTAGTGTTAAAAATAGTTTAACTGAAATTTATAATGAATATAATGAGAAATATGATTCACAAGTTGGTACACAAGCACAACACCTCATCACCTCTAGTAGCACCACATCACGACTATCCAAGGCGCAAATGTTAGTTCATGAGAGGACGAAACGTCCACAAGGATCCTCAAGTTCCAATATGGAACTTGAAAATTATTTAACCACTACTTTTGATTTTAGTGATGCAGACGAGGAGACGTTCGACATACTGAGATGTTGGGCTCAAAAGACGCAAGTATATCTCATTTTGTCTTTAATGGCAAAGGAGATTCTTACATGTCATGTTTCAACCGTTGCAATGGAGCAAGCGTTTAGCATGGAAGGAAACACGCTGGACGAGAGGAGATCTACTATTAGGCCGGAGAATTCGAATTCAAAATTCAAAAACTCAAATTAAAATTATAAATTATAATTTGAATTAACTATAATTCAAATTTTCAAATCCAAATTCAATTCGAAATTCGAAAATTCATAAAAAATTCCAATATTAAATTAAATATAAAAATACCTTTTTTAAAAAAACGAAATTCTTTTTTTTTTTAAAAAAACGAAATTAAATTTTTATTTTTTTTTTCTTTTTATTTTCTCTACGAAATTCAATTTTTTTTAAAATTTTTTTTTAATAAACCTGAACCGGACCGAAACCGGACCGGAACCGGCGGTTCCAGACCCGAACCGGAACCGGTTCTTCACGGTTCGGGTTCCGGTTCTAGGTTTTCCCGACCCAGAACCGACGGGGTCGGACCCGAAACCGGCTCGTGTCCGGGTTTACTCGGAGTATGATCATCACGCAAGCGTACTAGTCCAGAACAGAAAACCAGCTCTGGGCTATTTGGTCAAATAAAATCAACTCAAACTGGACAATCAAATTGTGAGCAACTGAACAAGGAAACCAGATTGCAAGCGGACTGGAAATGAGATCAGATCGCAAGCGAGCTGGACAACCAGATCGCGACTTAACATCAGCTCGGGAAAAATAAGCAGATCGCGAACTTAGCTCAATAACAACTAGCAGCTTGAAGATTTTCTTAATATGAGGAAATCGAAAATATCTAAGGAAAATTCCAGTAAACAATAACAGGTAAGCTATTTGTAAGCTACTAACACAAAATACGTAAGCTGTTTGTAGGCTGCTTGAAGAACATCCCAAAAAACTCAGGAAGAAACAGGAACGAACATCGTAAAAACATTGTCTAACAACTTTTCTGAATCAAACTTTTGCAAACTAATACTTTATCAAGAAAACATCATAAATTCAACTGTGTTTGAAGAACTTCAAAGAAAACGTTTTCAAACCTTAAACTCATACAAACATGCACGTATAAACAATATATGCTTGCAAAAGTGAAGCAAGAAACAAAGTTTACTTGCCCTAACAACGACGACGATTACAGAGAGTTATCTGGCTAGATAGCACACGAAACGATCGGTTCCTTTGAAAAGTTTAAAACTTTGGTCGGTTTTTTGTTTACAGAGAGCACCGCTTCAAAAGTTTTACTCTAAGTGAAGTTTTTGTGAATGAGGATGCACGATGCAATTGATAGTATTTATATAAAAATTTTAATGCCACAATGAGTAAAAACACAGTTCTATTAAAGTGTTACTTCTCTTAAAAAGTGCTACTCTGTATTAAAACAAATAAAAATATAGACCAAACCGATTTGATTAAAAGATGGAACGAACCAAGCTTGCTTGGATCGGTCGCACAGCTCTCGCAACCGTGCCTCTAATATGAAATAAAACTAGCTCAGATGAAAGCTGATTAACAATAGAATTGCAAAATAGATCTTTCAAAACTTTAAACTTTATATTTGTGAATTTATGGATTTCTGGGCGTTACAATATTATTTGACTTTTCCATTTATCTTCCTTTGGAATTTGAATAAAATTTTCATTTTTTAATTTCTTGTCTTTAAATCAAGTTGGATCCGATTTCCGGTCATATATATTTTTCCTTTTTATTTATGTTTTTTTATCACGAGCTATATGTTAGTTTATAAGTTTGATTTACATTATTTTAATTAGTGGTAATAAATCGAAAAGTTAACTATTAATTTTCATTGATAGGGTCGTATTACGTGATAATAAATTGAAATATTCATATATTAAATATGAATTTTCTCCGTAGAGAAATGGATAATGTGAATGCTCTCATCTACTTTGGTGGGCACGACATTGTTGTTGATGGAAGGGTTGGATACAGTATTCACGTAACTAGGCCCATGAGAATCTCTCGGTCTATTACATTTTCTCGATTGATACATGATGTTAATCGCATGTTATGATTGACCAATTTCAATTTCACATTAAACTGCCAAAAAAATATTCGTATAACATGATGTCTAGTTACATTAAAGAACACGTCAACATAACATCATAGTCTCCAATTTAAGCTTGATTTTCCAACATTATGGTGCCTTTATCTGTATGTCGAGACAGTCCCGATATCTGACGACATGACACGTGATTATCCCCGATCATTCATGCCTATCATCACACAGGGCTTGCGAACAATGTCTTTTGATGATGAACCAAGGCCGTCTACACTACTTGGTGAACGTCATGGATCGCCGATGTTGGATGGGAGCAACATGGAGGGTTGGGAACATCATATCCATAGTCATACTGGGATGGAGCATACATGGGGATCGAATACAAAATGGTATGAGGATTTTACTTATGAGGATTGGGATTACAATATCACATCACAAACTGAAGACGATGTTTCTTAGGGGTCAAATATAGAAACAAGAAGTGTTTTACCAGGATATGAGGTATAAAATACCACATATGGCTCTAATATATCTGAGCCAGATGATTTGTCTGGGGTCACTGCTCGAGCATTCAATGGAAGGATTAGATGGTGAGGAGTTCGACACGACGCCATGTTTCATGAAGCTTCACACGTTGAGAAGAGGACTGCAACGACCAACAAGCCTAGTGAGTCACATTTCTCACATATTGGACTGACGCTGATAGAGAATGCCCGAAATGATCCGGTAATGCGTGTAGTTCCACAAGTTAAAATGGAGGGTATGTGTAAGTGTCATGAATATAATAGTGTCATCATTCCTGCAAAAAATGCACAGATCCACATATATCCGCCTTCTGTCCCATTGCAGTATTACGTAACTCTCTATATAGATATGCAAGTACGACAAAACTCCAATGGTATGCATTTACTGTCAGGCCCCGTGCTAATTAGGGATGGCAATGGGCCGGGGCGGGGCCGGGGCGGCCATCCCCATCCCCGCCCCCGAATTATATCCCCAGCCCCATCCCCGATTCTACCAATCGGGGAATCCCCATCCCCGAACCCATCCCGATCGGATCCCCGAACCCATCCCCGTCCCCGTTTTAACTTTATTTTATAGGCATCCCCGCGGCCAATTCCGACACCCTATTCATAATCATTTGAGAATTCACTCTCGACAAAGGACCAACAAACACCCCATCGGGCAATCCATACAACTGCGACAAAGAATCTACCAAATCCATCAACTATAGCAAGATTTGGCAAATGGGTATCGCCCAAATGCCCAATACGTCTAAGGAAGCCAGGGATGGCAGAGAGGAAGGTTGTACTGGTTGAACATCGGAATTCTTTATAAAATAAGTGTCACTGACGAACGGTTGATGCGGACGGAGACAACAGTGGGTGGAGGTCGGCTGATCGATGTTCAATCGAGCAAGATTCAAGAGCTGCAAACTTCCAATAGGGAATAGGGATTTGGAAGATTTGCCCAAATATAAGGTAACGGGCCTTGTTTTAGATGTTTTCATTTTTCTTTTATTTTAAATTATTATTATTATTATTTTTTTAACGGGGCGGTTTCGGGGATTCGGGGATGGGGATAACATCCCCATAACCGCCCCGAATCCCTTTCGGGGATTTTCAAAATCCCCGAAACCGAAACCAAAACCGAAAAAACCCCCCCAAAACCGTCCCCATTCGGTTTTTCCCCGCGGGGGCCCAAACCCGTGGGGAAAATTGCCATCCCTAGTGCTAATCACTCAAGATTTACAGCACAATTAAGCACATAATCACGGAAGCGTAAAATCGGGCTTAAAAATTTTTCGAAATAAAATAGGTCTGAACTCAAAACATACATTCAAAATACCAATATTCAAAATACGAGTTAACTCAAACTCATACAAATCAGGTAACATCAAATCTCAATTCAAACACAGATCCCCAAAGTACATAAAGACACGGGGCATTCCCCCGGTTCAGTACATATACAATAATAACTGGGACTCAAAGAAACGGGGATCGACCAGCTGAACCTCCACCTGTCCAGCTTGGTTACCTGAAGATCCTGCAAATGGGTAACACATACCCAAACAACACAAAAGCATAAAAATAAAATAAGAGGTCAAGCCTCAGTACAAAGAGCCATCAAAACAGCTAATCATGCAACATGCTATAAATCAATGCTATGAAATGCATGAGGGCTATCAAGGAAATCGGTAATCAAGACCAGCCTATCGACTGGAAAATCAGCTCACGTCGAGCCTCCATAACACGGTGTATCAACCGAGAAATCATCGGTTCCTGATCTTCAGGGCCCGTCAGCCCATCATAGCTCGGTGGTAAATACTCGAATCCGGCAGTCACCACTCCGATGATAGCGTTGGATTTTCAGGCACGACATATCTATTGGCCAGTCACAACGTGGCTCTCAATCGGGACATCAATCAATCAATCTGGCTCAATATGTATGCATGAATGCCATTCAATAATCAATTCTAAATGCATACAACCGTGATACGTGAAAAATAGAATATATATAACTCAATCAATTCATCAAACTGTTCCACGTAAAATCATAGAATCAATTCAACAGCTTTCATAACACGAAATATAGCCATGTCCACGCTCAAAGCTGTTAAAGCTGCTCAATTCGTACCTCACAGCTTCAATCTACCTCAACAGATTTCTCGAAAGCACGGCAGAACTCAGCCTATGCAAACCAGCTTTCTCCTGGCTTCTATAATCATGGTAGAAGCTATCCTGAACCTCAAATCCAAGGCTAACGAAAGCTGCAGAAGTCTCGGGTTCCACTTAGCGAAGAAAATCGAACAACACTTCTACTTCGCGATCTTCTCCAAGGTCCAACTACAGCCTCAAATGGGTAGTAATCGAAAGAGCAAGTCACAACGAGCTCAGCGCCACCAAAATCATTCAAAACAACGGCTGGAATAGACAAAAATCTAGGGAAGAAGTGCTCGAGTGAACAGTAGCTATCGAGGGTTTGAAGATAGAGATAAGAAATATCGGGTTCTAAAATTATTCTAAGTGTCGATCAACACTTATCTATATATCTCTCAAATCCAACAGCTGCTGTTCTAAAATAATCAAACATCGAAACAGTAGGAATCTCATGATCGAAACCTGTAACGCCCCAAAATCCATAGGACCACTAATTCTAATCCCTGTGATTTGAGAACCTAATTCTGATTTCAAGATTTCAGCCTTTGCTATTTGTTTGAAGGGCTGATTTCTCATTTCTAGAGTTCATAAGGTGCAGAGGTCCGATCAGTTGTCAACCAAGCGCGGCCAAGCAATTTTAAACTTTACATAATGTCATGGCTGGTATGAGAGGATGGTTAAATTCTCCATTTATGTAGCACTTTTGCAAATCAAAATAGTAGCAGGGGATTTTAAGTAAATTTTTGAGATTTAGGCGTGGGACAACATGCCTACTCAAGTGTTTTTCCCTGTAACAAATCAGACTCCCATGCCACTGTCCTTGTGAACTATAATTTCAATTATTTGCAAGAAAATGTTCATTTTTGCACCAAAGAAAATAGATAACACATTGCTGCACTGGGGAAGACTCTCTGTTAGTGGCCTGCTATATCTTGTGATTTTCCTTCTCCTTGAGGCAAGTAAATCTGATTCTTGCTACGCCATAAAAGCATATGTATCGTTCTTGTTGATATTCTTGCCAAAATATGTTTAATATCAGCCTTTGTTCATGTTCTGCTGGTATTGATATGTATGTTTCATGTACGGGTTCACGATGGATTTCTGGTTTTCAAATGCAAATGAGTTTTACGAAGTGAACGATGTAGATGTTGATGTTATTTAAAACGTTGAGCATTTCCAGTCTTGTTTCCTCGTAATTTCCAAGTTCTTCTTGTTCTTTTGGTAGAAGGTAATATCAGAACTTGATGATTTTGTAATCGGTAGTTGCTAGATTAAATCGGAATAAAGTCTGGTTTAATAGGCGACGACTGGTAGCATAATTCTAAAATAATCAAACATCGAAACAGTAGGAATCTCATGATCGAAACCTGTAACGCCCCAAAATCCATAGGACCACTAATTCTAATCCCTGTGATTTGAGAACCTAATTCTGATTTCAAGATTTCAGCCTTTGCTATTTGTTTGAAGGGCTGATTTCTCATTTCTAGAGTTCATAAGGTGCAGAGGTCCGATCAGTTGTCAACCAAGCGCGGCCAAGCAATTTTAAACTTTACAAAATGTCATGGCTGGTATGAGAGGATGGTTAAATTCTCCATTTATGTAGCACTTTTTCAAATCAAAATAGTAGCAGGGGATTTAAAGTAAATTTTTTAAATTTAGGCGTGGGATATCATGCCTACTCAAGTGTTTTTCCCTGTAACAAATCAGACTCCCATCCCACTTTCCTTGTGAATTATAAGTTCAATTATTTGCAAGAAAATGTTCATTTTGCACCAAAGAAAATAGATAACACATTGCTGCGCTGGGGAAGACTGTCTGTTAGTGGCCTGCTGTGTCTTGTGATTTTCCTTCTCCTTGAGGCAAGTAAATCTGATTCTTGCTACGCCATGAAAGCACATGTATCGTTCTTGTTTCATTTTGAGATTCTTGCCAAAATATGTTTAATATCAGCCTTTGTTCATGTTCTGCTGGTATTGATATGTATGTTTGATGTACGGGTTCACGATGGATTTCTGGTTTTCAAATGCAAATGAGTTTTACGAAGTGAACGATGTAGATGTTGATGTTATTTAAAACATTGAGCATTTCCAGTCTTGTTTCCTCGTAATTTCCAAGTTCTTCTTGTTCTTTTGGTAGAAGGTAAATCAGAACTTGATGATTTTGTAATCGATAGTTGCTAGATTAAATCGGAATAAAGTCTGGTTTAATAGGCGACGGCTGGTAGCATAATTGTTGTTTTGATATTATGAGGATAGTCAAAAACCAGCAGGTACCCTTCTTTGCGAGAAACCAGCAGGTACCCGGCTGGTAGCATAATTGTTGTTTTGATATTATGAGGATAGTCGAAAACCAGCAGGTGCTTTCTTTGTGAGAAACCAGCAGGTACCCTTCTTTGCGAGAAACCAGCAGGTGCTTGCTTTGTGAGAAACCAGCAGGTACCTTTCTTTTGAGAAACCAGCAGGTACCCTT